>JAHUTJ010042741.1:0-16734 GCA_036250325.1 Characodon lateralis | reverse complement strand
TCATTCCCAAGACAAATTGACGCTGTATTGGCCGCAAAAGGAGGCCCTACACCATACTAATAAATTATTGTGGTCTAAAACCAGGTGTTTCAGTTTCATTGTCCAACCCCTGTAGGTGCAAGGAGAGAAATTGTGTTGAAATTGTTCTTGAATTATGAGTGAAGATCCAAGGGGACATCAAAGTATTTACAGGTTAAAATGAAAACTAATTCATGGTTCACAGCTTGCAACAAAAAATATGTTTTTATGCTTATGAAGGGGCTTGTTTTGTCATTCTGCATGTAGTTGCTTTGCCAACCCTTACACCTATTTTTTAACATAGTAACATAATTGCTGCACTCTGAATTCTACTTCCTTGATCCCAACATACACACATTATTCAGGAGAGAAGTGCACCAAAAGTGACACAAATACTTCAAAGACATGACAGGAATCGGTGTTCCACTCTGAGACAGCTGCTTTAGGCACAACTGTCTTCAGCAAATAGAAGGAAACACTGTTTTATGAGGTCACTGTAAAAATGGTTGGATTTAAGTATATCATCAGTTTTTTGCATCTTGGGGTAAACTGATATAACTCCCAACACCCAGGTGCATTAACTGTGTTATAAAATGTCCACAACCTATAGTCCACCTAACATTCCCCGGTTCTACAGACTCCTCCAGAGATAGAATCCACCGGCCGTCTTCAGACCAAACACTATCAGACTCATCGCTGTTGACTTGTGAACTGGCCTTCAGAGAAAATTCCTTATCTCAGGGCCAGGTCAGCCAATATCCCTCTGCTGCACAAACCAACATCAAGGCCTGTCCAGACAGTCTTAATTTACACACACATCATTTCATCTGCAGGAGGCAGCAGTGGGAACTTAATTTCCACTAAACATAATAAAAGCAGGAGCAATATCACTGATTTAATCTGGCCCAAGACTCTAGCTGCACACTGTGTGTTTGTTCATAAACATGATTATTACTCCACATCGTTTTGTCTGAATGCAAATAATGTGGCTTGTCTGTATTGCATATGTGCCATACACAATTTAGAGGGGCAAGTGCACTGTTGGAGCCACTGTTTATAGGCCTCCTATGTAAAGTGTCACCAGAAAACACAAATAAAGACATTTCACAGTTTAAGACCAGAAATGACACAATGCTGTGAAAAATGCCAATTAAAGACCTGGAAAACATTCTATAATTGCACTTTTGTCTCATCAGTCCACAGAATATTTTCCTGCAAGTCTTGTGGATCATCTATACGTTTTTGTGGGGGGGAATGTGAGATGGGTCTTTGTGTTTTCTTTGATTAGCATTAGTTTTAGTCTATGATCTCTCACATGGATGCCAGTCTCTTTCTTATTGTTGAATAGCAAAAGTTAACACCTACGTTAACTGAGCCAGTTGAGGCCTGCAGCACCTCAGCAATTATTCGGGGTTCTTCTGAAACCTTCTGAATGAGTCGATGTTGAACTTCCACTCCTGGGAAGGTACACCAATTTTCTATGTTATTCCAATTGTGAATAACAGCTCTCGCCGTGGTTCTCTGGAACCCTTAAACCTTAGAAATATGGATTCCCGACTGATAAATGTCACTTTGTTTCTTATCTGTTCTTGAACCTCATTAGATCTGGTCATGTGTTTCTTTGTAAGCTCTTTTAGCCTACTTCATGTTGTCAGCAGGTTCTAGTTAAGTAATTTCTTGTATCTACAAATCTTGTAACAACCAGGTCTTGAGTGTGGCTAGTAAAATAAACCGAGCTCATCAAAATGAACTTAAGGTTTTTTAGATATCTCTGTCTGAATTTAGTGTGACATAAAAGTTTTCAAATACGTTTTCACAGCCCCTGTTTGTCATGGAGGTCTCTTGAGTGATGAGACATGACTAGACAAAAAAATAATAATAATAAATATTGGATAAATATAATGGCTTAAAAGAGTAATACTGCTGCTCCTTGCAGTCCTGCTACCACTGCTTCACACCCCTAGCATCCAGTCAGAGGGGCAACACTGGCTTGAAGGTTGTGTACAGCTGGTGTCACTCTTGCAGCCAAAACATTCATTATAAATTCACTTAAATTTTGCTTGTAGATTTTAAAGCAACCTACAGTAAAAACAAATTGCAAACATGAGCCCTTTTCAAACAAAAACCAAATTTGTTACAGTTTTTAACATTCAGTTGCTTCACTTCTGACAAACCAAATCCTTTCCCATTGTTCAGTGGCGCCAAGCGGGCTCCATCAGGCATCTGGGCAGGGTGACGCTGGCGCAGGAGCAGGACTACACAGGCCTCATCGTGGGCTGTGTCTGTGTCAGCTTGCTGCTGCTCCTTCTGGGAACAGTGCTGATGTGGAGGAGGAACAAGCACATTGATGGTAAGAGCAGGGAGGTGTCAATGGGTAACATCAGGAGAGACTGGTCCGTGCCACAACAAATACTGATTATCCTATCTGTCATGATTACAAGGAACTGGAAGCAGCTTTCCATTTGATAGCTTCTAACTGTCTAAGACTTTGCATACTATAGTTCCAATTTCATTTCTGAATGCTACAGAGAATTATCTCCCATTCTGCTTAAACGTATTTCATTGCTGGTCCTCTCTTCACTTAATGTTAGCATGCACTTTAAACAAAAATTCAGGGTTCTGTGTTTTGTACTGGTACAGTTGCAGTCAGACGTTTACACACATTCATCATCAGTATTGAAGTCATATTAATTTTGGGCATTTGATAATGCATTTATGCCGTTATCCAACAAAAAGGTTAAATTCATTTTAGCATCATGCTACCACCGCCATATGTGACAGCTGTCGCAGTCTTCTCAGGTTTGAAAGGCTCATACACCAAATGTTCTTCTATACTCCTATCATAACATTATCCACTTGTTGTTGAATTTCTTAAATTTTATTTTTTAATTTCATGAATCTTCTGTCATTCTTTGCCTTTTCCTAAATAACTTTTTATTGTGTAGCTAGCTGGCACTCATTTTTAATCACTTTTTTAAACACAATGTTGTTAGTCGGTGCCATAAAGAAAGTTGGTGTGATTTTTATGCTTGAATTGATCAATTGTCAATTATACATTAGCATTTTCTTTTAATTGGAGTTCAGTGTGTTTTTCTAGCCTGTTTGCCTGTGTGTCTGCTGGTGTTACTTTCTATTTCCACATTCTTCTTTCCTCCCCTGTTTTTTTCAATCTCTTTCTTTCCCTTTCTTGATCATCTCTGCAAAATTTGTTTCCAGATCTGTCTGAGGTGTGGTATGATGGCCGGGGTCACATCCAGCATCTGGACAGGTTGGCTAACGCAAGGAGCGTCAGCCCCACTAATGAAATGGTCTCCCACGAATCCGTCGACTATAGAACAACCCTGCTGGAGGGTATGTCAACTAGATAAGCCCCTTCCCACTCCTTCTCCACCTGACTCCTTGTTCTCACACTTCACCTGCCTCTTATGTGCCCGTTCTATTGTTGGCCTCAGTGGTTAGCTGTGCATGCTGTATTGTACATGTTTCAAACTAACAGGAGCCCTCATCATTGAGTTAATCAAAGGTGATGTTGATTTAGCTTAAGCAAAAACAAGAAGAATGATCCATGATATCTTATGTTGAATGAGTATTAAATGGATAAATATTAATTCTTCTTTTATAGCGAAACACTATAGCAATTGCTGCTGCCCATTAATCTGGGAGAGGTTATAAGACAGTTTCCAAACTATTTGAACTCCATTCTACGGTGACAAAGATTATTCACAAGTACAAATTGCAAAAAAAATTACACAAGTCCTAGGAAATTCACCCTAAGGTCAGATTGTTCCCTGCTTAGAGAAATTGCAAAAAACCCAAGAGCTACATCTCAGGCTGTGGAGGGCTTAGTTAGCATGTTGAATGTTAGCGTTCATGATAGTACAATTAGAAAAGGACTGAACATGTTCTTTCTTTTTGGAAAGGTTGCTGAGATAAAGCCTCAAAAATATTTCTTTACAAAGAATATGTCTGTAAGTTGCGTCTAACAGAACTTAAAGACTTAATGAAACAATGTAGGGTTGCATGGTGATGCAGTGGTTAGCACTGTTTTCTTGCAGCAAAAAGGTCCTGAGATTGAGTCACAACCTTTCAATATGTCCTCCCTATGTCTCTTTCCAGGTACTCCGGCTTCCTCATATAGTCCAAAAACATGACTGGTCTTTTTAAATTGCCCATACGTATGAGTGTGTGCATACATGATAGTTGTGTCCTTTGTGGCCCTGTGTTGCTCTGTTATGGATGGACCTGACCACGGTGTAGCCCAATGACTGTTGAATAGGCACTGCCTCTCTACGGTCCTGCACAAATAAGCGGGTTCTTCTGAAAAAGTAGACCCAAGTAGAGATATTTGGCCGTGTTAGAAGAAAAATAAAAATAGCACAACCACCTTACTTGCCAGGTGGTGGAGGGGGATGATTTGGGGCTTGCTTGGCAGTTACAAAATCTGAGCCCCATGCAGTCTTTGGTTCAGCCGTGAACTGTGTGCTAAAGTATTCTAGTGTCAAACATAAGGCTTGGCATAGACTGGGTCATGCAAGCAATGAATCAATGTTATATAGAGTGGGCCAAAAGTCTTTGGAACAATATGTTAGTGAGATAGTCACATGAAAAACAGCTACTTAGGTTTACAAGAGATAGAATCCTGGAATGTACACAGTTTTAGTTTTCATCTACAGGTTTTCTATTTTAGCTTAATCTTTGTGTAATAAATATTGCCAATACAGAATCTGTTGTGTTTTGAACACTTTAGTTAGATTTAAATTAGTCTATTACCTGCCTAGGGGATGATTCTTTAAACACTTGTCACAATGATCTACCTTTCATTTATTCAAGATGTTATATACAGTGCATGTCCCATAGAGACCTTGAGTCTGGTTTTCAAGTGATACATTTCAGCTTACATTAGGTGATTTAATCAATCATTTAAAACAAAAACTGAAATTCAAGGTATATTTTCATATATGAGAGATATATGTTATTGAGGGCTGCATGGTGGCACAGTTGGTAGCACTGTTGCCTTGCGGCAAGAAGGTCCTGGGATCAACTCCCAGCCGGGGGTTCTTCTGCATGGAGTTATGTTGCATTATACATGCATTTTGACATTGTGCATCCATGGGTTCTCTCCGGGTGCTCCGGCTTCCACCCACAGTCCAGAAACATGACTGTTAATTGGTCTCTCTCAATTGCCCTTAGATGTGAATGGGTGTGTGCATGGTTGTTTGTTCTGTATGTCTTTGTGTTGTCCCGCAATGGACTGGCAACCTGTCCAGGGTGTACCCTGCCTCTCACCAGTAGACCGCTGGAGATAGACATCAGTTCCTCTGTGACCCTGTACAGAAGAAGCGGGTATAGAAAATGGATGGATATATTATTAGGATGTAATCCAGAATCCAGCAAAGTGATAACTGAATGAACCAGCAAAGATAGAGAGAACCAAGTATATGCTGAGGAGAGGTGATGAGAACAAGAGACAAGTGGAAGACTAATTAGCAGAGTGTGAGTGACTGAGTGAGAAACCACAGAAAAGAGACAGAGACAATCTAACAGGATGAGTGCCTATGAACCCCCATCCCTCCATTAGGTTTAGATAATGGATGGATAAATAAATGGCAAAGCAGAAACTACCTACACAGAGACCAGAAAGTAGAAAACAGAACACAAACAGACCAGAACAATCACAAAACTGAATATAACTCAACATGAGAATGACTGAACTAATAAACGATTAAATAAAGTTAATCAGTTAATCTTGAGATGTCCGTTTTGTAGAGCAAAAACTGCCATGTCACATGTAGGCCAACATCTTCTCTATATGGTATGTCTGATAGTGCAGAGACAGGACATGTGAAAAAACCAGAAGAATGACAAAAATACAAAGAGAGAGGAAAAAACATGGAGAGAGATAACAGGAAGTAAAGAGACAGAAAGGACTAGGCTAACCACAGTAAAACAATTAAATTCTATATACATGAAACTTAACTACATAACAGAAAACAATACAGAGTCCAGCAAATTATGATATACAAGATCTATCATCAAACATATGTCTGATGTCATTTGCAGGGTCTCATATGGTTTCTGTTCTAGTCCTGAGGGCCACAGAGAGGCTCCTTGAATTATGATCCCTAGGATCATAGCTGAAGCAATTTGCGTGCAGGCCTTAAGGTGGATTAACTAATGACCTAATGCTTGCTTTCAGGACATTTTACATTGCTCTCTCTTTCAGCTTGGTTTCTTTTCTGCCGTTTTTGAAGGAAATTTGGCATCTATTAGCCTTCCACTAACAGCATCAGAACAGAAAATCAGAAGCTTTTTTCCAGCTCTGTCAGTTTCTGTATCTGTGTCAGATTTCTCTCCATCTGTGTAGCTGTCCCTCTCTGATCATGTAACACACCTTGACATCTGGAGGTCAAGGTGTTGTGATAAAGCGACCGACCTTTGACCCCTTCTTCTCTTTTTTTTGCTTCTCCAGATCAAGGTGTCGACAGGCCTGAGACATGTCGGGCAGTTCCTCCCATCTACAGAGCCAATGGGGAGCTGCTGTCTCCCAGACTGGGGACACTGGGAGGTGGGATAGGCTTGGGTATGGAAGGCGACTTGGTATCACCCCTCTTGATGGCTCCGGTCCATATTGACCCATCCTGTCTTCACCCAGACCTGCTGACCGAAGTGCAGCATGTGGTGATAGCCAGGGAGCAACTGCTGCTTCACGTCAACCAGGTCATCGGCAGAGGTCAGTGATCAACAGAGAGCACCATCTGCTAACATGTAGGATTTTCATTGCACATTTTTCCAAGGTTTATATTTTCACACTGTAGCCACAATGCAAATGATCTGGTATTTATCAGGTTGTCAAAGTAACTAATGCTAAAGTGTACAAAAACACAACAGATTCAACAGTCCTCTTTTTAATTTTGATCAACCCAAAAATATTTGCAGACATTGAGAGAAGAAATAAAGAAATTGGAACATGTTACGCACAGGTGCTTATGAAACAGTCCAAGAAAACTCAAGGAATTTTAAAGCATAAAAGACATGGATACAAACCAAAGCTGGAAACCAATGATCCGATTAGTCATTCTGTGTTCATCAAAACTTAAAGCGCCACATTGGAATGGAGTTACTTTGGCAAACATTTTTCCAGTACTGTAATACTGATAAGCGTTGAAAGCTCAAGAGCATCAAACAAAGCAACTACTGCAGCAGGTTTAACTTCCTTGTTATCTGCTTTAAGCTCAGCTCTCTCTGACTCTCACAGCCTGAATGAATCCCAGATATAACATGTATATAGTTAATCTCGTTGCTTTCTGTGTCCTCCTTTTTAATTTTGTCACTGATATTTTACTCAGTGACACCATTCACATTGAAGAGTGCTGTTCTTAGCATGAGCCAATAGCACTCAAGCTTGGTACATTTTCTGATCAGAAAAGCATCTGGGAACCGATGAGAACAGACCAAGCTGAAAATGATCTAATTCAGCTCTTTAAACAAAGTGTTATTCTTAGATTGCGATGGATTTTATGTTTTTGTCTGTTTCACATGACTGCAGATAATTCATTTAGCATCTTTACTTTCTTCAGTAAATCAAACATAAATTCATGACTTGGGAAAAAATCTTACCCCGTAAGAAGAAATACTTCCGATCCCAGTTGAGTGGTAATAATACCTTCATGCTTGTGTGCTTATGCAAGCTCATGCTTGTGCTGACGAAGATTTACATAAAGTCAGGCAAAATAAAAAGTGTCACTAAACAATTTGCTTGCTTTAGAAAACTTCAAGCTTGACATACAGACACAAGATCAGCCCGTTTTACCACATCTAGTAGGCAGTTTAGTCCGACAGATCAAATTTAATATCAAACGGAGAAAGAGGCTAAAGATTGTAATGTTCCGGAAAAGCAGCATGTTTGACCCCTCGCATGAATTATCCCCTGAAGCCTGGATTTGGTGGCTGCTGTAGTGTTTCAAAGTGGTGTAGGATGATTTGTTCTCAGCTAGTGTTCCCAGGGTCCATTGTGGAGAGCTGTAATCCAACACTCCCAGCCATCTGCAAGGACGTGATAGGAGAATGCCGCGCTCATTTTGGTCCTGCATCCTTTTAGTCTGGACTGAGCCCCCTTTCTTAAATGCAAGAAATAATTCCATAAAACACACAATAACTCAAGGGGGTTTGACGCTGGTTATTAGCCTGTGTGGGATATTAATGAAGAAAGCCTCATACTGGGTTACATTGAAGGGACTGATTTAGTGTGGTGGCAGCTCAAAGAACATTTGTTGCTTATGATGTGAAATACTTACATTGTTTTTTTGTGATTGATGAAATAATTGCTACAGACAAAAATGTCAATGCAGTCTGTCTACGCAGAGCAAAATAGTTACTGCAGAAGTCCTTAGTGCAAGATAAGCAGGTAATCTTAGTTTTACACACTGTGGTTCACTTAGTGGATGGGTGAGCACATCTGTTTTAGTTGTTCTATTGGCAGCCAGTAGTTCCCAATGACAACAATGCCTCCTTTACATTACCTGATAAGTTATGCTCCTTTTATAAAGGATTGTGGTATGACTATGTGACCCTTGTCAAGGCTAAACACGTTACATGGGCATCATTCACAGGTTTGACCAGGAGATTTTACACTTTTGATGGTAACTGATTCTGACTAAAGTCCATCATGTTATAACCTGCAGGCCACTTTGGTTGTGTTTTCCATGGAACGCTGCTGGAGTCAGATGGGCAGAAACAGCATTGTGCCGTCAAGTCCCTAAACCGTGAGTAATACCTATTTTTATATTTTGCAGGTCATTAGTTTCCTTATCAAGTAAGTGGAATGATGAAACAAGCCACGAGGAGCAGACATAACAATTCTTAGAGTTTTTGGAGAAGTTGGGGGAGAGTAGGTTCTTCATCTATATCTATATATATTGTCTTTGCAGCCAAGCACACAGCAGCCAAGTTGTTGACTGTGTATACCCAAAGTATTTCAGAGTCAAATATAAAGTGATCTGCCTAACAACCAAATATGTGTCGAAATTAAGACAACATGACAGTGATATCATGAGTGGCTGGAAGAAAAATCAAGTTGATTCAAGGTACTAAAGTTAAGGATGGGCACTCCAAGCCAAAATAGTGCTTGAAAATCTTCAGTAATTATTATTTTATATAATGCTGCTCTCCCCAGACTGGCAGCCATTCCTGACGTTTACAGATGCAGCAATTATTTTTTTTTTTGTGTGTAGTTTAAAGCAGATTTTTACACACCCTGTATTAAAGGAAACATGACTACTTTTTCTTAATGTCTGACATTAATGGGTTAGTTCAAATTTTTATCTCATACCAGTATGAGCTCTTAGGAAATTAAATAGAGTCCTCAGAGTTGTGGATGACTAACCAGATGTACACCGCCTGTTTCAGCTGACTTTAGCTATTTAAATCATTTCAGGTGTAAAAATGTTTGTGTCCGTGCCAAACATTGTTATATTAGTGGATATTAACTGTCAATAATTTGTTTTTGTGCTATTTTGTTCAGCCAAACAACATCTGTGTCTCTATGTGAAGTTACTCTGAGTCTGCCGTCTGTAACAATCTCTAATGCACTCTTGCTCTGCCAAAAAGGGAATAAACTTTTGGATTTTATTTTTATTTGCTGCACAACTGATACAAAATCTTTCTAGGTTTCATAGTTGTTTGAAAATTACCCCCCAATCAGCTGATCTGCCAAATCAGCCGGTGAGATGGAATGACTAGCTACTACCACCTTTGAGAATGTACTTACTTTTCCTACGAGCTCCCAGTCATGTGTCCGCCTTCTAGATGTATGGCAAGTATTACCGATAATAATTCCATATGATCTCACTTCAAAAAATCCGACCTAACCCTTTAAATCAGACTTATCTTTTACAGTTTTTTTGCCAGTTGTGATTATAAAAAATATTTCTGTTTACTAAATATGAAAATAAATTGCATTGATTAGAGTCAAGTTCTAATGGAGATGCTGTTTGAGATCATGATTTTTGCAGTAACTACAGTAACTAATCTAAAACAGGAACCATTTAATCTAAAACCCTTTTAGTCGAAAAAAAAAAGATGTCTTTTTGTACAGTGCATGCAAATGTCTGCTTCTATGTTCTTGTTCATTATGACTGATACATTATTGTTTACAATCAAAGAACTCAGCTCCCAGGAAGGCTTGGTACACTTTGTTCTTGTCTAAATATGCACGTGTTCATCCGTCTACACTGTACTCCATCCTTAATGTATATCACAGCACCAACAGTAGGATTATGGATCTCATCCCATCAGGGCCCAGAATCCCTTTCAGCTCGAGCTAATGGTGATGAATGAGGATCCAGCGGTGAGGACGACATTAGGGTCCTGGCTAATCTTATAACCTGTCAGCTGGGACAGGGAGATTGATGCTGAAATAATATGGAGGAATCACCCATTCAGGCAGAGGATACCACATACTGAAGAGGGACCACCTAGGCTCAGTCTGCTTGGGTCTGATCCACAAGGATTTGAACCTTTTTCTATTCATTTTGTGAACAATCAGAGCCAAGTGCCATTTTTGGCTTTTGTTGCATTTAAGCATTGGGTAGATGTTTTGATCATAATCTATGCTCTGTTATGACCAGTTTATAATAGGTTAACATATTCAATTGAATAAAAAAAAAAAAAAAAACTTTATTAATCCCACAGGGAAATTCAATGTTGTTGCAGCTCATATTATACAGGTAGATGCTGATGGTTGTGGGCAGGAAGGATCTCCTGTAATGGTCTGTCTTACAGCAGATCTGAAGAAACCTCGGCCAGGAAACACTCTGTTGTTGTATGACAGTCTCAGGAACAGGATGCTCAGGGTTCTCCATAATGTTCTTCATTTTATGAAGAATACTTCTTTGCACAATGATCTCCAGAGGTTCCAGAGGAGTCCCCAGAACAGAACCAGCCTTCTTTATCAACTTGTATATACGATTTCTGCATTAAAATATTTATGTTTGTAACTTGCACAGCTTTTCCAACCCATGCATGCTACCCCTCCTTTCTTTGAGGTCTGACCTTTAAGTGAAGCTAATCATCTACCTTAAAAGCCTCTATTTGTAACCAGATTACAGCAGAGTCAAGAGGTTAAAGTGCGAGATGCCAGAAACAGGGATGCATTCAGCAAATAGGAATTGGCAAATGGGTGACTGGGTCGTGTCCCCTAGTTAGGTGCATACCCTTGTCTTTCTTCCTCAAAGGCATCTAAGGAACAACCTTCCCGCTGATATTAAAACTTCAGTAACTTCATATTTTCATCCTCAGTCTGAGAAAAAGAAAATAATACATTTCATTTCAATTCTAGGGTAATATGTACACCATATTGAAAAGATATTCGCTCAACTAACCAAATCATTGAATCCAGGTGTTCCAATCACTTCCATGACCAGAAATGTGTAAAATCAGTCACCTAGGCATTGAGACTGCATCTACAAACATTTGTAAAATAATTTATCACGCTCAGGAGCTGAATTCCGAGATGGTCCAGTGATAGGATGCCACCTCTCATATTAAACCCTATGGGTTAAGCCTGGGATTTCACTCAAGGTCACAGACTACCTTTGGCACTATAATGTATCAGGAAATAATAAAAAAAAAGTCTGGTCTGCACCAGATTTTCATTTTTTCAAATCTAACCTTGAATACACACAACAAATTTGCTACAGAAAAACAGTGGTTGAAAGACTAACCACATCCCATAATTCATTAGCTTGTAGAAGAGATAAACAGTAGTCTACTCATTAGCTTAGAATATGTAGAACTAGGTGCCCAGGTACTGGGGATTCAACAAACTCAAAAATTTAGTCATCCATAGTGCGCAGTACCCGACGACTGCAGAGTCATCTGAGAACAAGACTTCATCTTGTATTCGAACTTGATTGAAAAGGAATGGTGAGAGTACAGTCCGCTGTGGTGCTCCTGAGCTGTTGACTACCTGGTTAGACACACGACCTTTCAGTTTCACAAACTGTGGTCTGTTTGTCAGGTAGTCTTTGATCCATGCAATAGTTGAGACGTCCACCTGAGTCTTCTGGAGTTTCTGACAAAGAAAATTAAGCAGAATGTGTTAAATGAACTGGAGAAATCAAAGAACATGATTCTCGCAGTGCTGCCTGCTTTGCCCAGATGACAGTGGGTTTGTTGAAGCAGGGCTATGATGGTGTCTTTAATTCCAGCTCCATGGTTTTAAGTAAACTTTAGTGGGGCTTCAATGGTGCTAGTTTGTTTACTCAGGTGGGCCAACAGGAGTCTCTCTAGGGCGTTCGTGTTTTAGCATCTCAGGGCAACAGGTCTATAGTCATTAAGGACTGATGGATGAGCTTTCTTGGGTACCAGAAGAAGGCAGGATGTCTTCCGCAACACTGAAACCCTTTCATTGGTCAGCTTAAGGCTGAAGAGGTGCTCCAGAATCTCACATTGCTGGTCGGCACAGGCCTTGGGCAAGGTGCAGTAGAGAAGGATGCAGAGCTTGTTCCTGATCTGAACCTACTGAAAATGTGTTCAGTTTATTGGCTCTGTCCAGACTTCCTTCAACCTGATCCTCCTGCTTGAAGCCTGTGATCTTCTTCTTCACTGACCACACATCTCTGATGTTGTTCTGTAGCTTGCTCCCTGGCTTTTTCTTGTACACATCTTGGCTGTCTCTAATCTTGACTTTAAGTTGCTTCTGTATATACTCCTAAAGTATTCCCTGGCTCACTCTCTGAAGCCTCTTCTTTTCTTGTTCAGCAGTTCCTTCAAGTCACTGGAGATCCAGGATTTGTTATCTCACCGTCTTGGTGGGGATTGTGTTGTCAACACAAAAGTTTATGTAGTGAGTCACACACTTAGTCATGGTGTCGATGTCCTCTCCATGTGACTGGCAGAGTGGGTCCCAGTCTGTACCCTCAAAGCCACCCAGTAGAGCTTCTTCAGCTTCCTGTGACCATCCTCTCACAGTGCTTTTCAATAGAATAAATTTGAGATGATGCACTTGAATTCTTTGCCTTTCTCTGAGCATTACAGGGTCTCATTTGAGGCAAATTTACTGGAATGTCTTCTGGAATCTTACCCTAAATACCACTTTCTCAGCTGAGTATTGTTTTCTACAGGAATTACAGACTTGGAAGAGGTTTCCCAGTTTCTGAAGGAGGGTATCATCATGAAGGACTTCAGCCACCCCAATGTTCTCTCTCTGCTGGGCATCTGCCTTCCACCTGAGGGTTCACCGCTGGTGGTCCTGCCCTACATGAAGCATGGTGACCTACGCAACTTCATTCGCAATGAAGGACATGTAAGGGGGCCCACAATTGCAATAAAGAAATCTAGCCTTCTGTTGAGAAGTTGCATTGGTTTGATGGTTAATAAACTGGCAAATGTGATGTCCTTCCAGAACCCAACAGTGAAGGACCTGATGGGCTTTGGGCTGCAGGTGGCCAGAGGGATGGAGTATCTCGCCAGTAAGAAGTTTGTCCACCGTGACCTGGCTGCCAGGAACTGCATGTGAGCTTGATTTGATTATTTTATTTTATCGGTCTAGCAGCACAAAGGATGTGCAAACTCTGCTGTGGTTGTCTTTTGTCCAAGTAGTTCCCTGTCAAAAGACAAATCTTCCAATTTTGCAAAGTTTAGTGTTTAACAAACTTTTTTTTTTCATAAAACATATACAATGCAACATTTTAGAAAATTACAGTTTTGTCGAATATACAGAAACACAGTGAAACCTAAAATCTTGTGGTTTTTAGCAGTTTTAGCTCTGTGTTGGTTCCCACGTTGTTGTTTGTTATACATGTGAAAGAAAAGGAAATGAAACTACAAGCAGCAATGAGACAAGGTAACCAAAGCAAAGATACCTCAGTAAGTAACTTTCTCTTTGCCCTGCCAGGTTGGATGAGAGCTACACAGTAAAGGTGGCAGACTTCGGCCTTGCTAGAGACGTTTATGACAAAGAATATTACAGCGTTCACAACAAGAGTGGTGTCAAGCTGCCCGTCAAATGGATGGCTCTGGAGAGTCTCCAAACACATAAATTCACCACCAAGTCAGACGTGGTGAGAACTCCGTCATTATTGGAATCTATTTGAAATGTAAAGGAGTTACACTGCTTAGGTCAAAAGAAGAATCAGACCTTTATGTTGAGAGGTTTTATCTATCATAATATAAGAGAAGGCATGGAAAGTTTCATCTGCAAAACTTGCGGATCAATATTCTTTAGCTAAATCATATTAAAGTGGGGATGTTTAGCTATATTTGCATTGCGTAACAGTTTTTAACCAAACAAATATATCAGCACGAATGACACATGACGTTGTCAAGCATGTTGGGAAGGCTTGACAATTTGGGCTTCTTGCAATCAGAGCCAGGACAACTTGCAGTCAACTATGAGCTCTTCTGTATGCCAGAGGTGATTGGTTGACAGGTGATGTAACTATGTCCTGGTTACTTTTTAACTTACATTTTCTAAGATAAATATTGGCCAAAGTCAGGTCATTATTTAAGTAAAGACTAGGGCCCATCTTCACAAAGATTCCCAGAGTCTTCTCAGAGAGCTCCTAACTTAGCCTAAAAATTCCTGCCAAGGACTCGTAGCTTCAGAATGATTCAGCTCTCTGCTGAGAACAACTCTGAGCGAGGAGAGGACAGAGATTCCTATCTTAGTGAGGAGATGTGGTTGACCCCATTACTAGGTGTGATGATGTCTTCTAAGAGCTGTGATTGGTTGTTGAAAGACAACAAAAAAAACAAAACAAATGCGCTCCTAGTAATCAATGGAGAGAAATTAACTGATGATAGAATTTAGACTGGATTCAGAAATGTGTAAATCCTGATGATAAAACTTAGCAAAATTAAATACAGCATCAAAATGTTTGAACGTAGCTTATTTACATCCTTGTCATTATTTTGTTTATTTTTATGTTTACTCGCCCTGCAGATCATTTTCATACTACATCTATTTTTCTATTAATTAATTTCATATTAACATTAAAACTCAGCATTTTGCGGTCATTGCCTTCTTAAATAATGAAGTTTAGTTTGGTAAAATGACCAAAACAAAAAACGAACAGAGTAGCAGAGCCTGCTGGTGGAGGAGAAGAGAGGAGTGTTGAATGGTAGATTTGGTCCTGGGATCACGGTGCGAACAAACAGGCAGCATTCCCAGCAGATCAATGCGTCGTTCCCTCTGCTTTCAGCACCAGCCTGGAATGTGAGCAGCTCTGGTACCTGCTACATTCAGACGCTAGAGAGGAGATAGCAGCACACCAGAGAACTTTTCCACAGACGGGGAAGCATTGTAGATAAGATGACTATTTAGGCTGAGGCTGCTGACATCGTCATGTACAGGACAGCAAATACTTATTCACCTCATTTACATCTTCCTTCTATGTATATAGTGCTTAGATTATAGTACTGTTGTCTAGAGTTTCTATTTATTTTTTCAAGTTTTTCCATTTTTTTCCAAATTTAGTTTTTGAAAGCATTTTATAGTCTGTAAATATTTAAATAGTCTGTACTGTATTGTTTGTAATTTTGTTTACTTTTTATTCATGGTTGTTTATTATTGTTTGTATTATTTATTTATCCTTCCTAATATTACCTTACTAGATGCACCATTAATCTGTCCTGCTGCTGAAACTATTTAATTTCGCACTGGAGGGATGATAAACTTACCTCTATATTAATAATTGTATGATTATTCTAGAAATTCATGTTCTCATTTACTTTACTGTTTAGGGTGTGGATCCCTGCACAATCCATCCCAGATAAATTTTATTAAATCACTGTTGTTCATTACACAGAGAATATCTCTCTTTTCTCTCTGCTGAAGACCCACTTAGGCTCACTAAAAGTCCTCCTTAGGAGACTTTCTCTTTTGATAATGATTTTTACACTGCAGCAAAGATATGTTAATGGAAGAAACTAATCTTACCACTTTTCTTACAGTGGTCTTTTGGAGTTTTGCTCTGGGAACTAATGACACGTGGAGCCCCACCATACTCTGATGTGAACACCTTTGACATCACCGTGTTCCTCCTACAGGGGAGGAGGCTGCTGCAGCCCGAGTTCTGCCCTGATGCTCTGTGAGTGTGCACAAATTTACAGGTTTTGTTCATCATCATTCAGTCCAGTGACTTAGTTAGCATTAGTAGAGGTACATCTCAAAACATTAGAATGTGGTGAAAAAGTTCAATATTTTTATCAATCATTTCAGAAAGTGAAACTCATCTTTTACACTCTCCGACCACTTTATTAGGTACACCTTGCTAGTACTGGGTTGTACCCCGTTTTGCCTTCAGAACTGCCTTAATCCCTGGTGGCATAGATTCAACAAGGTACTGGAAACATTCCTCAGAGAGTTTGTCCATATTGACATGATAGCATCACACAGATGCTGCAGATTTGTCGGCTGCATCCATGATGCTAATCTCCCGTTCCACCACATCCCAAAGGCGCTCTATTGGACTGAGATCTGGTGACTGTGGAGGCCATTTGAGTACAGTGAACTCATTGTCATGTTCAAGAAACCAGTCTGAGATGATTCGTGCTTTATGACATGGCGCGTTATCCTGCTGGAAGTAACCATCAGAAGATGAGTACACTGTGGTCATAAAGGTATGGACATGGTCAGCAACAATACTCTGGTTTGCTGTGGCGTTGACACGATGCTCAATTGGTACTAAGGGACCCAAAGTGTGCCAAGAAAATATC
>JAHUTJ010042740.1:2062-16740 GCA_036250325.1 Characodon lateralis | reverse complement strand
TCTCTCGACCTCCCGCACAAGCTCAGGCTCCTTCCCCCCCAGCGAGGTGACATTCCACGTCCCTAGAGCCAGCCTAAGCATCCGGGAATCGGGCCGCTGAGGTCTCCACCTTCGTCCGTCACCAAATCCTCTTTGCACCGGTCCCTCACGGTTCCCCCTGCAGATGGTGGGCCCACTGGGGGATGGCCTCGCGTCTCTCGTTTGAGCTTGGCCTGGCCAGGTCGTGCGAGGAGCAACCCGGCCAGCACGCACTCTCTGGCAAGTCCCGACCCCAGGCCTGGCTCCAGGGTTGGACCCCGGCTCCGCCGTACCGGGCGATGTCACGTGCCTCGATATAATAGTCCTCATAAAGGATTCTTGAACCGCTCTTTGTCTGACCCGTCACCTAGAGCCTGTTTGTCATGGGAGACCCTACCAGGGGCATTTAGGCCCCACACAACATAGCCCCTAGGATCATTTGAGCACTCAAACCCCTCCACCACGTTCAAGGAGGGGTCATGTCTGCTTTTATACAACTTCTAAAACATATTTATTTAAGAATGAGGTGATGTGCAACGGAAAGTAAAATCTTCTAAAGGTGTTTAGTTGCAGCTGTCTCTCTGCAGGAGGCTGTGATTTATCAAACACCTCTATTACTGCACGAGTTCAACATAAGCACTACATGACCCCTCTTAACAATATCCGTGATTGGATCGTCTCACCGTGAACTGAATCAGGACGTGTGTGTGCAAGACACTGGTTTCCATCCCAGAGCAGCTTGCTGTTGCTCTCCTCTCCCAAGCTGAGGTCGGGCTGACTCTCGCTCGGAGAACAAGTGCTTGTTCCTGCCTGGAGCAACACAGAGCCAGGCTGTGGTGAGAGAAAAACAATCTGATGTGTCGAGGCTGAGAGCAATCTGAGGCGCCCTCGGAGAGAATCACCGTTCAGCAGCTAGTCGGGAACAAATGTAGATAAATGTCAAACAATTCCTGTGGTAAAGTTTTAAACCTCCACTCTGTCTTTTAAATTCTGCTTCTATGCAGCTTTACTTTTTCTTAATTTGAAGTTGATCTTCATCTACACATCTTTGTGCAATCTGTTCCTTTTTCACATCTAGACTTCACAGTGGACCATAACAGCAGTTTATCATCTACTGTGTTTCAGGTTTTTAGGTAGAATCTCTCTAATTTTTTTTTCATGTCAAAATGGTTTTTCTTTCATAATTTCCACACCTTCAACTGCAGTAATCAGAATAAATTATTATATTAATATTATATTTCTATTATTATTATTACTATCAGTCCAAAGAAAAACCTTGAAAGGAGAATGAGATGAGGAGTGAATAGTACTTTACAGGTGCATCTTTATAAACTGGTGAATCATTTAAGTCAAATTTAAGTACTTCGATCCCAATAATCAAACTTGTATACATTCGTCACACACAGTTTTATATTGCTGTTAATTTAGATTTTTTTGGTTTACAGAAAAATGAACCTCAAAATTCAGTTCCTCAGAAAATTGCACATAAGACAATTAAAAAGGATTTTAATCCAGAAATGTGTTCCTACTGAACAGTGGGTCTACATTCTGTTTAGTATCTGCTCTCAATATCTGGTCTGGGCTCCTTTTTCATGAATTACTGCATGTGTGGCCTGGAGGAGACGAGACTGTGGTTCTGCTGAGGTGTTCAGGAAGCCCGGGTTGCTTTGATAGCGGCCTTCAGGTCATCTACCTTGTTGGTTCCAGTGTCCCGCATCTTCCTCTAGACAATACTCTATAGGTTCTCTATGGGGTTCTGGTCAGGCCAGTC
This sequence comes from Characodon lateralis, assembly GCA_036250325.1. Lineage (NCBI taxonomy): Eukaryota > Metazoa > Chordata > Actinopteri > Cyprinodontiformes > Goodeidae > Characodon > Characodon lateralis. The sequence continues at coordinate 14,951 of JAHUTJ010042740.1, read as the reverse complement.
CAAAGCTTGTCAGCAGAAGAGGCGTGATGTGCTGTAAAATGTCCTGTAGATGGATTAAATAGCACATAACATTTCTATGTTACAAATCTTTTTTATTGGTCGGTCTGATTTACTATTCTAATAACCCGAGGAACTAAACAGTTCAGCCGTAATCATTCAACTCAGCAGAAATAAAGAATAAAACATTTATAACAGCTCTTTAACTCTGCTGATGGGCTGATTAATTCTGGGTTAGGTTCTTTCAGTCTGCAGCAAATGGACCATTCAAATATCAGTTTCTTTATATTTTTTGCTATCTGGCCCGCAGAGCAGTAGGAGACCTAAAACCACCACTGATACTGTTAAAGAGGGAAATAAGCAGCCATCACGCAGGTTTTATCAGGCAGATCTCAGCAACCAGCAAACATTTCTAAAATACATTTTTTAAAATGAACTCAAGACCCCACACCTGATGTTCTTAGGCCACAATTGGGTCCAGAATTCTTCTGGAACTAATATAGTTGTAAATCAGTGAATATTTTACTAAAGCTTCACAGACATGAAAGGCCAGGAACATATCAAGTCTGCAGCCTTTTGGCTTCAATAATTTTTAAAGTATGTTTTTCTCGGCTGTATTTTATCCTCCCTTTTCTTACCCATCCCTGCCCTTTTCTCTTCTCATCTGCAGCTTCTGATACCGAGCAGGATGCAGTGGTGAAACTGGACCAGGAGCGGGCTGATATCGTCGCCAAATATGACAAGGTAAAGACTAAACCCAAACCTCCTTTCAGTCTGCTCGCACTGTAATTCTTGTCAGTTTGCACAGCTGCATTCCTCTCACCAGCTCACACTGAGACTCTCCCCATCTTCATAATAGCACTGAGGTCAGTGCCTCCATAAATCTCTGCCTTATTGCCTGTAAAACGCTATAACAGCAGGCAGTTCACAAGGCTGCAAAATCAACATTTCAGAGGCAGTGTCAGAGGCTTGGTGATGGCTGATAAAAGCTGAACATGTAACGTGCATGGTGAGAGCTCCATAGTGCAGAGCTTCAGTGACCTGAGCAGGAAGAGCAGAAAACATCATCTGTTCTGCAGGACATCTTGGTTTAATCAAAGACGAAGAAGAAAGATGCAACTGACCAATCATTCATCTAATTGATTGTGTTAGTGTGATGTCATTGGCATGCAACTGGACAGCCTGGATTAGCAAGGTCCAAATGCATTCATGCACACTTAAAGGAGCATTCCACCAAATTATTTACTCGTACTCGTACTCGTCGTCTTCCGCTTTATCCGGGACCGGGTTGCGGGGGCAGCAGACTCAGCAGAGACGCCCAGACGTCCCTCTCCCCAGACACCTCTTCCAGCTCCTCCGGGGGAAGCCCAAGGTGTTCCCGGGCCAGCCAAGAGACATAGTCCCTCCAGCGTGTCCTGGGCCGTCCCCTGGGCCTCCTCCCGGTGGGACGTGCCTGGAACACCTCCCGAGGAAGGCGTCCAGGAGGCATCCGGTATAGATGTCCGAGCCACCTCAACTGGCTCCTCTCAATGTGGAGGAGAAGCGGCTCTACTCCGAGTCCCTCCTGGATGACCGAGCTCCTCACCCTATCTCTAAGGGAGTGGCCGGCCACCCTACGGAGGAAGCTCATTTCAGCCGCTTCTGTCCAGGATCTCTTTCTTTCAGTCATGACCCAAAGTTCATGGCCATAGGTGAGGGTAGAAACGTAGACCGACCGGTAAATCGAGAGCTTCGCTTTTCGGCTCAGCTCTCTCTTCACCACAACGGACCGGCACAGCGCCCCCATTACTGTGGCAGCCGCACCGATCCGTCTGTCAATCTCCCGCTCCGTTCTTCCCTCACTCGTGAACAAGACCCTGAGATACTTAAACTCCTCCACTTGAGGCAGGAACTCCCCTCCAACCTGAAGAGGACAAGCCACCCTTTTCCGGTGGAGAACCATGGCCTCTGACCTGGAGGAGCCGATCCTCAACCTGCTTCACACTCGGCTGCGAACCGCCCCAGCGCATGCTGTAGGTCTTGGCTAGAGGGGGCCAGCAGGACGAAATCCTCTGGTCCCCAAACCAGACCCCCTCCGGCCCTGGGCTGCGTCTAGAAATCCTGTCCATAAAAGTTATGAACAGGACCGGTAAACAGAAGACTTCTGTACCAAAGTCCTTTCGACAGATAAAACCTAAGTTGAAATGCTAGACCATAGTGCACAGCATCATGTTTGGAAAAAACTAAACAGCGCATCAGCACACGTGATACCAACTATAAGCACGATGATTGGCGCTTGTTTGCAGTAAGAGAACATGATCACCTTGAGTCATTGAGTCGACCACAAACTCATCTGGATGCGACAGTTTTCAAGTGTCAGATGTGAGGCCATCTGTCTGACAGCGGCAGGTTGCTCCAAACTGAGTCATCAGCAGAACAATAATCCCAAACATTGTAGTAATCTCTCTCAGGAAGGCTAAAAAAGAAAAGAATAACATAAGTGTTGCAATGGCCCAGTCAAAGTCCAGAACAAAACATATTACATAGATTAATGTAACACACTTTAGCTTCTATTTAGCAACAACGACCCAGATAAACTTCAGATAAAACACTGCAGAGAGGCTTTCAAACTGATTAAATATTAGAATAAAATAAAATAGAATAGAATAGAATAGAATAGAATAGAATAGAATAGAATAGAATAGAATAGAATAGAATAGAATAGAATAGAATAGAATAGAACAGAACATCCTGGGCAAATTTACAACATAGGAAAAATAATACTGCAAAGTTGATAAAAATGAGATTTAAACAAATGTTCATGTGCATTTGTGCATAAAAGCAAAAAACCAAAAAACTACTTTTAGAACTAATTACCTGGTGCTAATTTGGCTTTTCCCGACTTCTTCTTTTCTCTTACCTTCAAGGAAAACTCCAAGAAGAGAGTCTCACTGCGGAAAGGTTTGATCTTATTGCCAGAATTTAATCATCCTGCATGTCCATAATCAACCAAAGCCTCTGAAGCTTGTCGGGGTTTTCTTCAGTACGATAATATAATTTACACCTGCCTGAGCCTGATCTAAAATACACGTTCAGGCTCCCTTTTCAGTCGTGGAACATCTGGTTGGGCCTCTGCAGACTTTTTGCCTCTGCCAGACTGTGGAGTGTTAAAATATGTGAGATGTCCACAGGGAGCTTGTTGTAGATATACACACTTATTTTCTTTTCCAGAAACCACACAAGAATAAAAGAGAGCGGAGGGAGAGAGTAATTAGAAGAAAAAGGGTACACATCGGCACAAACATTCAGATCTGAGCAGTGGAAGTTAGACGCGACAGAGAGCAGAAAACAATCAGGGACGTGAACAAAACAAGTCAGTTTCATTCAAATATAGTAAGTTTAATGTTAGACACTGCTTCTAATTAGTAATCATGTTTTAATGTTCATGTCAAGGATATGTTTACAGGAGATCAGTCGGGTTTCTGTTACATTTCACAAAAAAGAACAGAAGAGTTTACAAGCTGGGACCGCCAATGTTTCTGAGTCAGGCTGAGGTCAACTGTTCTACAGAGTCAACCCGAATGGTACTGGTTCTTTATTAAATGATCATTTATCAACCCCTGGCATAAATATTTAATAATACCTCCCAGAAAAACTTCAGACTGCTGTTATAATTTGTAGAAACAAAATCACGGATGTGAGGCAAACTGGTTTAAATACCAGCTGAATATTCTGACTTTGTAAAACATACCTCAGAAATATTAAAATACGTAACTATTCACACCTTTTTTTTTCAGATCAAGCAGCTCAAACATTATATTATGTGATATCTTTTATGGGATCTGTGATTGCAGAAGAAACATTTGAGCACTGTTTGCTAAGTGGAGAGACACATTATCATCCTGACTAATGATTTCATCAGCAAACCTACTGTGAATTGATGAAATGAGAAATTGTCCACTTTAGGTTTTCCTGTAGATACCGACTGCTCTACTGGAAGCACTACAGAGGGTTGTTGGAACGGCAGAGGTCATCACTGGAAGCAGTCCCCCCCCATCCAGGACATTTACCACAGCTGTGTGCATAAAGCATCATCAAGGACCACGCTTACCCAGCAAAAGGACTTTTCTGTCTTCTACCTTCTGGCAGGCGGTACAGGTGCCTGCCGGCATGCAAAAAAGACTTGAAGACAGTTATTATCCGCAAGCTGTCAGACTACTGAACTCTTGACAATAATATTGCAATAAGCCACATTTGTGACACTTTATTTGCTTGCTGCTGCGGCACAATGTGTACGTTTTTTTATTGCATGCTATCAGTACTTTTTTTTATAGCAAGACGCACGGTTGTTCTTATCTTAAGCATTTCATTGCATTGTTGACTTTGTTTTACCCTGCATATGACAAATACACCAAATTAGTAAATAAATCTTGTATATTATGAAAACATTTATTTTGGGAATAACATTGTTGATTCATCAAGAGGAAATCCAACAACTGCTTGAACTGTAATAATTACAACATAAACATGCAAAGAAATCTAAGAAATTGCGTTAGTCTGACAACATGAAGTAGGCTAAAAGATCTGAAAAACCAAAATATGCCAAATGTTGCTGACTTCTATCTGTGTGGACATTGTTACAAAGCCATTTCTAAAGTTCTGAGAATCCAGTGAATCACGGTGAGAGCCGTTATAAGAAAATGGAGAAAACATGGAACAGTGGCTCCCACAAGACTTTGGCAAAATATTCTGTAGACTGACAAGACAAAAGCAAAACTTCTCTAATTGAAGCATATTGTCACATCTCAAATCAAATCAAATGCATTTATTTAGCACATTTAAAAACAGCAGTTCAAAATTCAAAACAATTAAAAACATGACAAGACAAAATAAAACCATAAGTCAACTTTCATGCTCTATTAAAACCTAATGAGTACAAATGTGTTTTTAAGAGTTCAAACCTATCTGATATGAAGGGGCTGTTGGTTCCACAGTTTAGGGGCTAGATCTGAAAAAGCCCGATCACCTCTGTGGACCAACCTGGACCTTGGGACAACACGAAGCAAATGATCATTTGATCTAAGAGATCTGGAGGGCACATAGGCTCGCAGGAGGTCAGACAGGTAAAGAGGGGCCTGCCCATTCTAGTCTGTTAAAAACAGACTAAAACAACACCTGAACTAAGACTGCTGTTTAAATCTCTAACATCTAGTGCAAAAATAACTCAGCATTTCAGAAAAAACACCAAACCAACAGTCAAACATGGCGGTGGTAGCCCGATGGTCTGAGGCTTATTTGCTTGTTTAGGACCTGGATGACCTGCCGTAATTGATGGAACCATAAATTCTGCTTTATACAAGAAATTCCTGACAGATACTGTTTGGCCATCAGTTCATCATTTCACCTGCAGTTTTTAGAACCTCATCACAAACATAAATAAACAGAAAATGAACACAGATCTTGAATTTTGATGGGTTTGGACATAGTGGTAAATTTCATTAACATATCTTTTTCATCTCATTTTGAACCAGATGGTTAAAAACTTCCACCCAACCATTTCCATAGTTGTGCCTCATGCAGGTACTGCTGCACTCTCTCATGTGTCCTGCCAACAGCATTAAGGTCTCTTCGTTGCTTTGTGTCTAAAACGAGGTGTCTAGATAATGCTTTTAGGCTCAGTTGCATTTTAGTTATGCAGCAACGCAATGGTCTGAAGCACACCAGCAAGGCTAGCGTGGAATAGCTAAAAAATAATAATAATACAGGTTTTGAAGTAGCCTAGTCAAAGTCTGAACCTGATTAATATGCTGTTACAAGATCAAAAATATGCCTTTTTATTCTCAGAAACTCACCAGAGTAGCTTAATTAAAACAATTCATCCTAGAAGAGGAGACCAAAATTAGTAGCTGGTACTTTTGCAGAGGTAGGTGACGTTTCTCATAGGATCAGGTTGGTTTATATTGATTTTTTTCCTTTAAATCCAGATTTGAAATGTGCTTTTTGTTTTCACTCAGGTTATCTTTGTCTGACATTAAAATTTACCTGATGATCTGAAACACCTAAGTGAAAAAAAGGCAAAAACATACAAAATAACTTTAAAAGTATTTAAAAGTAACTTCACAGCTATTGTATTAATTCAAAGGAAGTGTCAGGTTTGATGTGATCTGATAATCTGTTAGTGGTAAAAACAAGTCCCATCTATTTCCCCCAGGCATTTGCTTTCTCTAATTTACTCTCAAATAATACACTTAAGGTGACGTTTAACAAACCAAACATGTTTGAAATGCACCTTCATCCAGCATGTGATAAATTCTCACAGATGTGTGCGCTGAAAATTAAAGTTGAGCGCTTCAGGCAAAGGAGGGAAAGTGGGGCAAACAAGTGCTGCACTTGGAATCCAGCATGTGAATGTGTTTAGGGAAGAATGCAGCGTATGTCATGTAAGATTCACAGTCACGCTTTGATCAGCATTCAGCCTGATTTACAGGCCTGGATTGAAGATTTGTGAGCGGTTTTATTGGTGAGAGTAAGTCAGGGATGGTGGTTCTGCAGTTCAAAGGCTATTCATCGAGGGGCCGCGTTCCTTTCATGGTCAGATTTGTCAAAACAGGTCAGATATTGAATAAAGTGTGCCTGTTTGGTGAGGAGTTGTGCTGTAGCCACATTGGTTGATGTCAACCTCCTTAAATCAGCACAAGCATAACTTCTTTCTACACTACGAAAACTGCAGCAAACACAGTGTGAGGTCTGACCACTTTCATTTCTGTCCAGCCTCAGCTTGGTACGACGAAAAACATGATTTACTTCTTTAACTGTTTCTTTTTAAAAATAAAAAACACGGATTTTCTATGTTTTTTTAACAAATTTACCCCAAAAATGTCTCCTAACTTCGATCACTGGCATTAGTGTTGAACTCTCTGAAGTGGTGACTACTTTAATTCACATCTGTATAGGTTGGAAAATAGAGTGTGATTAAATGCAAACTACAAAAGTTTTGGGTTTATTTTGACAAGACCCTGCTGAAAGTCAAAAGCAATGAGGGTTTTGATTTGCAAGGGGAAATAGTGGCAGCGCTCTTTAAGCCGCTCAGTCACCATGACCACAGACGAGCGGCTGGTGGATTATGTAGTTACACAGCTAGACATTTGGGTAATTCTATTACTATTTAAATTCTAGAATTATCTAAGTTTATTGATGTTTCACTGTCAACCAGTCCGCCTTTCCTGTAATCTGTTTAAGTGATCTTGTACAATGGCGCTCCAGGCCTTCTGAAGGGTTGGACTGTGGCTGATTTTGTCTACTCAGTTTCAGTCCTGAAGCTTGCCCCTAAGCTCAAGGCAAAAGCCAGTGTTGTGTTGACATATAACAGAAAACGGAGCAAAGAACCAGTTTTAAATCTGGTCTTTAGGCACTTTGTCACTAACCGCCTGCCACAAAGAACCAATCTGTTTGCATGTATTCAAAGAAAATACCGAAAAATTACTTTATGATGTTCCAGTATCCGTGTAATGAGAAATACATGGATTAGTAGGATCTGATGTAGAGGATAGGTAATAGGATTGCTCACAACAGCTTTGTTTGCCTTTAAAGCTCACAGCGCATATAGACAGTCTGAATGAGCAATGTGGCCCAAAGTCCAGCCAGATATTATTGGGTTTATAGGAAGTATCCAACATATACTGTATGCATAACAGGAGCCATGCTCAGGAATCATTTCGGTTCCTAATCTAGTCTGCGTGTTCTAAAAGCACCGTGATTTCACAGATCTACTAGCAGGACAAAGTGATCTGTAACCTGGGGTTTGTGATTCTGTGTTTATGTTGAGATTAAGATCTGTAGAGGAAAATGAAAGGACTCTTAAGTGTTGGTAATGGATTTCCTCACACTTCTTCCTTTGTCCTCGATTTTTTAGTTTCCTCAGGTTATATAAGGACACACAGAGTAACCTCCCATCTTCGTCATCTGTGTCTGGAAAGAAAATGTAAAAAAAAAAGCAGCCAAAGTAACTTCTAAAACTTCTAAAAAACTTCTCCGGTATTACTGAAGAAATATTGATTTGGATCTTTGGATTTAAAAAAAAAAGAAAGCTTCTCTTCTTGGAAGGCAGATATAAAGAAATTTGAGGTGGTTTAAACTTTTGCACAGTGAAGTATATAAACGTTGCATCAGCTGTTGTTATTTATGATCTCAAAGGCCATATTTACATGTTTGGGATTTATCTCTGTCCTTGCTGTAACTGATAAGGGCTCTTACGCTCGCCACGATCGCAGTAGGAGATCTATTTGTCAAACAGGCAAACCTGATCCCAGGCCTCATTGTGCTCCTTTCAGCAGTTTCAAACTGTGACACCACCCCTCCTACTCCCAGAGGATGAGCCTCGACCCCCACCCCGTCCCTGTCTCTGTCATCCCTCATCTCTAAAAGGAGGCTTTGTCACAATGTTTCACTTTGGCAGTTTAACTTGATAGTTACCATTGAGTGCTTGTGGGTGGCAAAGGGTACAATTTCCTGCAGTTAGATAATAAACTCCAACAATTACTGGGATCTTCCCATGAAGGATGTATGCATCCTTTCTCTATTTGTCTGTCCTTCTGTCTATAATCTCCTGCCTCCTTGTCCAAGTGTCTCCCTATTGTTCAGAACCTATGGCAATCAGTCAGGGCTTGCCTCCTCCTCCTCGGCGGTGAAAATAGTGGGATAGTTCAAGCAATGGCAGGAGCCAACTGAAGCTGTAAGCAATCAAGAAAAAAAGACAAACACATGCACAATCTGAAAGTCATGCAACCCCTTACTTACAAACTATTTATTTACACACAAGTCCCCTGGCCCTTGCTAAACACCGCCTTCACTCCATGTAGACCTAATTGAGCACAGTGTTGACATTAGAATTTGGGCACTGCTGTAAAGCAGAGATGGAAGCTTCTCTGAGGTCTTTACTGTTTAGCAAATTGGAAAAGGCATCACGGGAATGGTGAATATAACCAAAACTGTTTCTGAGCTGATTCCTCCTGAAAAGTGAGGCTGTTCTGTATTTACAGACTACTCCTCAATGGGTGGTTTCAATCATGTCAAGCTTTGCTGCTCTCTCTTCGCACGGCTGCTCCAAATTAGTCTGAAAAGCTTTGGGATTCAGATTCCTGCTGTGCTTGATCATGTAGCTTAGCTAATTTAGGCTATTAATAGAACTGCAGTCCTGAGAGTTAATTCTTATTTCTGTTGCTCAAGCAGCTGCCCAGGTGCTTTTACACAAGCTCCGTGTGAGTTTGGACTGTTTGAATTTGTGCAGGTTTGCTTATTTTCTTAATCAAGCTGGAGGTGTCTGTGGGAGCGGAAATGCCTGAACACAAACTGGGAGATCCCAATAGCTGAAAATGCAAGGCATACAAATTAAAGTTAAAACAAAGACCTTGCAAGGCAAAGTGTACTTCCTTTGCTTATTTAGCATTGTCAAATGTTGAAAAGTCAAGGAGGAAATAAATGCAACAGCTCAGAAACCTGCTCAAAATCAAACTAACTGTTGTAGCTCAGGGTGAGGGCTGGTTGGGCTTTATTAGCTGATTAATAACTCTTATATCACTGATGGAAATCTGCTTGGACAAACATTTATGATCCTTTTTAGGGTCAGACTGTTGGCTCATGAGAGAGGGGTGCAAATGTTACTCATGAAAAAGGTAAATAAGTATATATAATATCTACAGTGACTTACAAAAGTATTAATTCCCCTTAAACTTTTCCAACTTCAGTCATCTTAGGACCACAATTTTAATGTGTTTCATTGGAATTTTATGTAAGAAGTCAAAACAAAGCAGTTCATAATCTAATGTCTGAACAAATGTCTGAGACCAGAAACAGAACAGCAGCATTTAAACTGAGGTTCATTAAAACACAGCTAATTTCTTTATATTAATTAGCTGAGCTAATTGGATGCACTGGATATTATTAAGGGGTATTGGGGTAAGGAGGGCTAAACTGAGTTTACACCACACTTTTCAGATTTTTATCTGTAAAAATATAAAAACCATGTATGATTTTCCTTCTACTTGAATATTATTTACTACTTTGTGTTGGTCTGAACATACAACACTCATAAAAGACATTAATGTGTAGTGTGACAAAATGATAAGGTTGAGAAGATTAAAGGGGTGTGAACAGTCTTGGAAGGCAGTGAAACCACAACCTTCCCTTTGGGCAGCAACCCAAACATATCTAAACTTAATCAGTTATAAGTTAGGAGAACCAGATTCTTCTTGCAGCTTTCTGCTTTTACTCCAACTACAGCAGATTCACAGGTTCAAACACTGACCCATGGGAAATCCGTCATCTATTCAACACAACCAGAGGTTCTTAACCAAAAAAAGTTGTATTTTAAGTTGAAGTTAGAGTTTGTGGTTTTAATTTAGAGTAGAACGCTGTCCTGTCAAAATTACAAAAGTACCCAAAATTTCCTACCACTTGGCAGATTTTTCCAAGTGTAACGTGAGCAATTTGTTTTCATCTGTTCATTCACAACTTTTCTTCCTCCTCCAATGTTTTCCCCACCTGGGCCCCTCCCACACACACTCTGATCTACACTCCAACTCCCAGGCGGTCCCTGGAGGGCGATCATTTACCAGGCTTCCTTCACTCTCTGCTAGCAGAGCTCAGCTGGGACCAGAACATGAATGAATGACCTGGAAATCTCACTGTTTCAATTGACGGATGTGCGGAAGTGGAGCTGCGAGCCCGGCTCATTATGTTTCCCAAGGTTCATTCACTAAAAGGAAGGAGAGAAAAAGAGGAGCAGCTCATGAGGAGAGGGAGGACAGAGGTATGACTCCACCCAGCCAAACTATCTTCCACCCCCACCGTTTGGGCTCCACTAACGTGACATCATGTCTCTGTCACAGAGCAGACTTCATTGTTATCTTCATGAACACCCATCCCTCCCCTCTTGTCCTCTTCCTCTTTTTGTTTTGTTTTTAGGAACAACAAAGGGACGCCACAGTCAAGGTTGGAGACATCCTTCTTCTCTCTGCTCATTTAACAAGACAGCTCCCTCCTCCCACCCATTTATCTGCTTCAGCTCACACAATGCATATACACCGTCAAATGACAGGGTCAGTCTTACATAGAAAACCCTTTACACACAATGAAAAGCGGCACTGAATGAATTTAGAATAAACGAAGCAACCACACAGAGCAATAAAAAAAAAAAAAACCTTTGTTCATTTTGTCTTTAAGCAATTGGGAAAGCCAAGATCTTTATGTCTGTGTTAATTTCAGTTTGCTAAATTTCAGTTAATTACAGTTGCGTTTGTTGGTGTATTTTATGGCAACACCTCAAACTCTCTGCTTTCTTATGTGACATCATGGTAAACAAAGCATGGTAAAAGAAATCAGAAAATATATCAGGAACAAAACTGTGGATCTCCACAAGTCTGGTTCAGCCTTGGGTTCAATTTCCAGACTCCAGAAAGTTCCACGGTGATCGGTTGAAACAACTGTATGGAAGTAGAAACAGCATAGGAATGTCCAGCCATTGTACCATACAGGAAGAAGACATGTTCTGTGTCCCAGAGATGGACATGTCTTGTGGAAAATGTGTGTATGAACCCCAGAACAAAATCATAAAAACCTGATGAAAATGTTTGCCATTCACAGTGAAACAAGAGAGAGAGGCAGTAGCCATTTCTCCAAAAGCAACATAAAAGCCAAATGCATAAAATAACAAATACCTTATTTTTAGACACATGCCCATAATGACCATCATCACATTTGGAGGAACAAGGTGGAAGCTTGCAAGCACCATCTCAACTGTGAAGTACGGAGTTGGCAGCATCATGCTGTGTGGGTGCAGGAGGCACTGGTGCACATCACAAAATACAGTGCCTTGTAAAAGTACTTGGCCCCCTTGAACTGGTCAACCTCTTGCCACATTTCAGGCTTCAAACATAAAGATATAAAATTCTAATTTTTTGTGAAGAATCAACAACAAGTGGGACACAATCATGAAGTGGAATGAAATTTATTGGATGTGTCAAACGTTTTTAACAAATAAAAAACTGAAAAGTGGGGCATGCAATATTATTCGGACTCCTTGCGTTAATACTTTGTAGCGCCACCCTTTGCTGCAATTACAGCTGCAAGTCTCTTGGGGTATGTCTCTATCAGTTTTGCACATCAAGAGACTGAAATTATTGCCCATTCTTCCTTGCAAAACAGCTCGAGCTCAGTGAGGTTGGATGGAGAGCGTTTGTGAACAGCAGTCTTCAGCTCTTTCCACAGATTCTCGATTGGATTCAGGTCTGGACTTTGACTTGGCCATTCCAACACCTGGATACGTTTATTTGTGAACCATTCCATTGTAGATTTGGCTTTATGTTTTGGATCATTGTCTTGTTGGAAGATAAATGTCAGTCCCAGTTTCAGGTCTCTTGCAGACTCCAACAGGTTTTCTTCCAGAATGGTCCTGTATTTGGCCCCATCCATCTTCCCATCAATTTTGACCATCTTCCCTGCTGACGAAAAGCAGGCCCAAACCATGATGCTGCCACCACCATGTTTGACAGTGGGGATGGTGTGTTCAGGGTGATGAGCTGTGTTGCTTTTACAGCAAACATATCGTTTTGCATTGTGGCCAAACAGTTCGATTTTGGTTTCATCTGACCAGAGCACCTTCTTCCACATGTTTGGTGTGTCTCCCAGGTGGCTTGTGGCAAACTTTAAATGAGACTTTATGGATATATTTGAGAAATGGCTTTCTTCTTGCCACTCTTCCATAAAGGCCAGATTTGTGCAGTGTATACGACTGATTGTTGTCCTATGGACAGACACTCCCACCTCAGCTGTAGATCTCTGCAGTTCATCCAGAGTGATCATGGGCCTCTTGGCTGCATCTCTGATCAGTCTTCTCCTTGTTTGAGATGAGAATTAA
>JAHUTJ010042739.1:2727-16746 GCA_036250325.1 Characodon lateralis | reverse complement strand
ACTACCTCTTGAAGCTCATCAACAGAATGCCAAGAGTGTGCGGAGCAGTAATCAAAGCAAAAGGTGGCTACTTTGAAGAACCTAGAATATAAGACATATTTTCAGTTGTTTCACATTTTTTTTTCAGTGTGAAGCTACAATATTCAGAGTCAGGAAAATAAAGAAAACTCTTTGACTGAGAAGGTGTATCCAAACTTTTGGTCTGTACTGTACATTCAAGGATTTCTAACCGTTTTTTGCATAACTTGTTGAGACAAATATCTTCATTTATGCTTCTCGCTAAATGTTCCAGGTGAGTATGGAGAGGGTCAGCGGAGGACGAGGAGAATGATGGGGGTAAGAAAAGAATATAAGGAAGATATGAATATTCTCGGGTCAATTCAAATGGCTGGAGGAAACAGTGAGAAGTGAGATATGAGGATAGAAGGGAGAGGAGATATAGGAAGAACAACTAAGAAAGACGAAAAACACGACAGCTGAGTTTTTTCAGGATAAAATAAGAAGAGAAAAGAGTCTGAATGAGGGGAAAAATTAAAAAGAAAATAATGTTGGTGTTCAATGCTTGACGTGATGAGAAAAAAAAAACCTACTTTGTCTCCAACAAATGTCAAAACCCGACAGGAAAAAAGCCAGCATTTGTCAGAGTGTATTACAGTAATTGTTCTGTTTGTTGTCTTTAAATGTCAGTCAGACATCACCGCAGAGATTTCACAAGTGGAAATAACACAGTGTGAGTGGGAGGAAGATTGTGCTTGAAGATTAGATGTGACCAAATTTTCTGGAATGAAACCAATTTGAATTTGTTTCTAGTGAAGCATGCTGACAGATGAAATCAGAAGCTGCTCAGTTGCAGCCCGACGACAAACACTAACCTGAGATGGAGGCTAGAAGACTCACAGACACAGCAGGAGTGAGCTCTTCACCTCAAAAACAACATGAAGCTGCTGGAAATGTTATGTTCTTGGAGTGCATTATTACTATATTCCTTCATAATTAATACTTTCATGGTGTCAGTAACACATCTGCACACCAGAAGTACCTTTAAAAGCAGGTTTATAAATCTTGGGATTCACTGTGAGTCACTTCCTCTCTGTTTACCTGTTACACCTGACATTAAAAGTTGTTGCTTTTATATTAATTACTTTATAATAAATATATTTATATTTCATTGTTTTGGTTTCTGTTTAACATGCACACAAAAAAATATATTCCACCTTTCAATTGATATAAACGGAAAGATTGACAATTTCAAAGTTCGAAGGGGAAATATGAAAACTGACTTCTGACTCTCCCTTCCGAATGCTGCAGTTGAAATCTAAACTTGTTGGATCAGGCAACATTTTTCCCAATTTGTTAGTGACCAAATTTGCTGAGCCTGTTGAATTATAGCCTCAGTTTTCTGTTCTTAGCTGACAGGAGTGGCACCAAGTTTGGCTGCTTTTAGTGCATCTGCCTCAAGGTTCCGCGTGAACGGTAATGACAGCTGGCTGCTCACGCTGAACCTGGTTCTCCTAGAGCTTTCTTCCTATTAAAGGAGAGTTTTCCTTTCGACTGTTACCACATGCATGATCAGTCTGAGGGATTGCCAATATCCACTGCCGCTACATGCTCATCCAGGAGGAGTGAATGCTGCAAGTCACTGACTCGATGCAATCTGCTGGGTTTTTTTTAGATAGAAAACTTTTCCAACCAATTTGAATGATGAAATGAATTGTTTGTGTACTTGACTTGGAATCCGCATGATTGGACTGAATTGACTTGAAGTGAATTTAAGTGCCTTGAGATGACGTGTTGTGAATTGGCGCTTTATAAATAAACTGAATTCAATTGAATTTGCGCTCAGAGATAGTACATGGTAGATGGCCTGCACTTGTATAGCACTTTTTCAAGTCCCCAGAGACCCCAAAGTGCTTCACACTACAATCAGTCGTCCACCCATTCATGCATACATTCACACATCAACTGTGGTAGGCTACATTGTAGCCACATCTGCCCTGAGGCAGACTGGCAGAAGTGAGGCTGCCATACAATCAGCGCCACCAGGCCCTCGGACCACCATCAGCAGGCAAGGCAGGTGTAATGTCTTGGCTAAGGATACAATGACTGAGATGGATGGAGATGGCAACCTGCCAGTTACAGAGCGAACTCCAAGTGGTTATTTGAGCTACCATTGCTTTTGTATCATCTTGAACCAGTCAGCCCACTGACATCAATAAGGCAGTTTTAAATCAAGCTACTGCTCACTGAACATTTTCTCTCTTTCTGACCATTCTCCGTAAACCAGAGAAATCAGTAGTTCATGAAATACTAAGATCACCTAGTCTGGCAACAAAACCATGCAAAGTCCAATGTCACTTAAAACCTCTTTGTTCTTCACCCTGATGCTCACTTTGAACAACAGCATATCTGCTTTGTCTCTATGAGGCTAAATACAGAGTTGCTGCCTTGTGATTGGCTCATTCTCTGTTTGTGTTAACAAGCATTTGAACAGGTATACCTAATAAATTGCCTGGAGAGTGTAGATTGTATCATCACATGTAAAATCTGGGCTATATTGCGCAGAGTTTGATGTTCTTGAATCATTTGAGTTCCTTCTGTTCTGGATCTGGGGAAGATGTTGGAAACATTGATCTCACTTCCTGCGATCAGAGCAAAAATTGTTATCCATCATAACTACTTGGAAAAGTGACATAGGCAGAGGGAACATTTTCTTACAAATATAAATAAGATGGTGTTTTGCTGACTCTTAATCACAATAAAGATGATGCAATGAAGCTTATGGGAACTCTTCCTCTAAATCGATTAATTCATGTCATCTTCTGAATTTGGTTGTTCATTACATCTTTCTTTGCCCTTTATTTCACGAAGCAAACCCTCTAATTACTCTGTTCCCTAAAATTTGAGCTTTTGTGGCTTAGAATGACTATATAGGATTTGAATTTTCATGTTTAGCTGTTGAGGTCATCCTTTTTAAATGTCTGTCTGTCCTCCAGGAGGAAGAAGGATAAGGACCCTAATCTGAAAGAATAATTGGTACATACAAGGACAGTAATTATTCTGAATAAATTAAATATTTTCAGTGCACAAATGCTGAGTGGAGAGAATGTGAAAATTACAGTTGATCAAAAATATTGAAATAACTGGAAATAAACAATTCTAAACCATAAGAAAAAAAAAAAAAACACTTTATTTACTGGTTAAGTTTATCTTATTTGTCAGGACCTTACTATGGAACAGGTAGAGCAGCCACTGAGAAAACATGTTGCACATTTGCAACATTAAACTTCTAAAAGCTAAATTTATAAATGCCTCCCAAAAGTATTAACAGTTTTTCAGAATTTGTCACATTACAACCACAAACTCCTGTGTATCTTTTTAGAATTAAATGTGATAGACCAACATAACGTAGTACGTATTTGTGTGCGTCTTTACATGCTTTGTAAGTAACTCAAACTCAGACAGATTAGATTGAGAACTGTTCAACTATTGCCATATATTCCCATTTAGAGTCAAGTATGGACTTATTCCTTATGGTCCATGAATAAGCTTTGCTCTGAACCATTCCACTGCAGGTCTAGCAGTAGGTGTAGGAGTTTTTGTCCTGCTGGAAGGTGAACCTACGCTCCAGTCTCAAGTCTTTTGTAGCCTGCAACAGGTTTTCCTCCAGGATTTCCCTGGAAAGCTGTCAGTCATCCCATCAACTCTGACCAACTTCCCTGTCCCTACTAAAACATCCCCACAACATGATGCCACCACCATGTTTCACCTTGAGAATGGTGTGAGAATGGTGATTGGTAGTATCAGATTTCCTCAACATAAAGTGTTGCATGAAGGCCAAAACCACCCTTTTCCACATGTTTGCTGCATCTCATGGATAGCTTGCAGCGAACGACTTTTTTCTTGTCATTCTTCCATGAGGACCAGATTTGTGGAGTGTACTACTAATAGTTGTCCCATGGACAGATTCTCTCTACAGCTCCTCAAGGGCAATCATTGGCCTCTAATTAATGCTCTCTGTGCCCAGCCTCTCAGTTTAGGTGGGTGGCCATGGGCTGGTAAGGTTGCCACAAATGAGGTGATGTCTGGAAGATAATCAGACTATAGCTGTGTTTATGCTTCACACCTGACCTTGTTTGCATTCTGCAGAAAATCCTGCATACTCTAATGATTGGGGTACTTTATTTAAGCAGCTGTATTCAGCATTTCCTCAACTGTTTCTGCATGCCTGCCTTCTACTGATACTGTCACCTTCTGTCTGGTTCTCTTGAGCTCCTCCACCACCGCCCCTGGTCCAAGACCAACTCCTCACAACCCCGGCGACATACAGAAGACATGTTCGAGGGGGTAGCATATGCGCTCATCACTCTGCCACATGCTGAACAGCACATCGCTGGGGAAAGAAGAAGCCCCAATTTACTAAGATTTGATATTACTTACACGTGTTCAATCTCTTCACTCAGTAGACAAAGCAGACTGCTCGATTCTCTTTTATGCAACTATAATCATGTGAAGTTGCAAATGTCTGTGCCACATTATCTAACCTTTTCCCAAAACTACAACAGGTACAGAAGGTAAAGCATGTGGATGAAATCATTTGAAGCTGCAGATCATAGGTGACAGTAAACTGATGTATTTAAACTATTTCTTATAAAGAGAGAGATGTTGTTAAAAATATTTGAGATTGTTTAATGCATTACACATATCCATAAATATCAGGGAAATATAACAGGAAGGGAGGATTTAAAACTAGCAGTGCAGTGCATCCTTTTCAATTCAGTTTATTCTGCATCAGAACTACCACCTGGTTTCAAAATAAGGTGAATATTTCACAGCACTAGCCATTGAAAACCCAATGCATTTTGCTCTGGGTCTCAAATAAATCTGCATAAATTTGGGTAGATTTTCCTAAAAATGTCTGTATGCATATTTAAATGTGTGCAACCTGTATCACCCAGAAGACTATCTGATTCCAAAATTTAAAGGCAATGATCTTCTTTTCTTGAGAATAAAATGGCCTTTGAAACAAGGAAACGACTTTACAATAAGCCTAAGAGTTTGCTTTGGTGTTGTTAGGATTTAGACAATCTAATCACTGTCATAAAGTGACAGTAAAGATCTGATGTTAAATTCTGAATTGCAGCATTGATCATAAAGAATCAAGAAAAGTATTGATCTGAATGTAGCCTGTAACTGACAGATGTGGTGTAAAACCAACCTTTCCTTTCCTCACAGGGCTACATATTTTCCAAGCAGAGGTACAAATAAAACTTTGGCTGAAGAGGAGAGTAGGCAGATCACCATGCAAACAGCCGTCAGTTGAACCTAAAAGTTAAATCTGCAGCTTGAACATTTCTGACTGACATGTTGAAAGCCAAAGACCAAAAATATATATTTTTTTACCTCCAGGTTCTGCAGGTATCCTTCCTGTGGGTCGCACAGCAGCGAGGAGATCCGGTGGTTCTGCCTCATGCACCGGGTGCTACTGTCCTTCCACAGCGGGAAAATCTGTCGGATCACAGTCATACGCCCCAGCGCACTGTGGGTCAGCTCCAGGATCTCTGTGTCACTGATTTCCTACAGTAATGTAGTTGAGAGAAAAGGATGGAGAATGGGAAATCAGAGCCAGAGTTCAAGTTTTTTCAGAAGTCTGGTGAGTTTTTTCTGTACAACTTTGTCATGTTAATTAATAAGATTAAGCAGCCCTTTTTTAAATATAGAAAGTACACCAATCATTACAGAGCATTTAAACTTTCTTAAAGAGCTTCGTCTATTCGTCTACATGTTTAACTGCTATAAGACAGAGAAAGCCAATTATTTTCTATAAATTGTAATTATAGATAGTCCCCATCTGAAGTAAAAGTAAACCCACTTTGTTCTGTTTCTCTTTATGTTGTCCTCATCTAAATAAAACCTGAAGTTGAAAACAGATGCGACTGTGATTTTCTTGCTCATTCACTGGAGAGAAAACAGTTTATTTAGACAATTAAAAGACTTTGAATGTCAAAATTCATCCAAGGTGCTATAAAAGCAACCTAGATACAAGATTCATTGTGTTAGCTCTGCCGAAATATAATTTCTTCCCTGCACATAAAATAAAGTGTCAGCTTCTTCACATTAAAATATCAACGTGAACCACATATTTTGAATAGATTTAAAGGTCAGACAATAATTGTCTGTACTGGAAACTAGATTTTTATTTTATTTCATTGAGGTTAATTCATAACCTGTAGTCATGAAAATATTTCTTCACTTTTTACTTCTAAAAAGTTCTAAAGTAAATCTATTGTTTTACGACCAGCTCTGAAATAAATGTAATTTAGAATGAAATTATAGAAATGTAATTGGTTTTTTTATTATTTCTGCAAGTAGAACACAGACATTTTAAGAGGTAAAGCTCATCAAATATAAAGCTGCTCAACAACAATTTATTTATTTACAATTATGGAAATATATTTTTAGGATTGTTATTTTTAGGACTGTCCTAATCTGTCCTTTTAACCTGTCCTTTAAATTTGTTTGTAGATCTATCAACACAGATAACCATTAAACATTTCATGTTATTAATACACTTATAGATGTAATCATTTACTTCATATTTCATATATTTCCTGACATGGTAATCATTTTTAAACCATTTAAAAGCCCCAGAATGGAGTCTGAGTTGGATGTGATAACACAGATGATAACCTCCTTCATTCAGGCACAGGCAGGTTTCGGAGGAGCTGACGGTGACAGCAAACAAGAGGTGAACAACTAATCACAGGAGTCATGGGAAGAATCAGATAAGTGTTTTGGAGGGCAGTGATTTTCTGAGAAACACAGAGCAACACAGTCTCCGGGAGCAGGTAAGGGTCCATGAAGATAGATGCAATTCTGTCTGAGACCACTTTACCATTTTTACTGCAGCTCATACAAAATGAATGAGGTTAACCCCTTAGATGAAGGTCAGCATACTTAACTGTTTATCACAGTCTGCCATTAGTATAAACGTACAGGTGCTTAGATCACTAAAACAAAATACAGTTACTGTAAATATGTTAGGAGCTCCGTGAGGCTCGGTCTGGGTACAAATGCAAACATCAGCAGGGTGACAGCCTGATGTTTAGCCTGACCATCACATGTAAATGCAAAACAGGGAACATTGCTGTAAGTTATAACATTTTTTCCAACTTCACCATGTGTGAAAGATCTCAAAAGCATGGCAGTGATTAAAATAGTCATGTTGTTTTGGCATACGTTTAGAACAAATTTCAGATCACCCGACACTTCACTAAGGCATTTAAAAAAAAAAAAAAACAACATGCTGAGCCTGGTTCACCTGGTGGTTTCTTCCTGGTAAAGGGGAGTTCTCTCATACTGCATGTATGCTCTGTATGAGGGGTTCAATGCAATCAACTGGGTTTCCTTAGATTAAAAACTTTTTACCTAATGGAATAGACTCAACTTGACTCTGTTGTTTTTAACTAACATTTAACTGGAATGTATGTAACTGACTTTGAATCTGTCTGTATGATTGAATTTGTTGTGATTTGGCACTATATAATAAATGCCATTGAGTTGAGCAGCATACTTATTCCTCATTAGAAATAAGTATCCTTATATATATCTATTAGACTGGGTTGGTTTTTGCACAGATATCTTCACACAGTTGTTTTCTATTTTGCTTTATAAAACAAACAGATTTTTTAGTGCCTAGATATGACAGAATCAAGGTTTTGTTTCATAAATTCAACAGAACAGTTTTAGCTTTTAAAACTCACCAAGTTCCTTTTCTGTTTAAAAATTTCAAATGTTTCTGTTTTTATTTTTAAACTGAAGCAAGTCTATTTACTTAATCAACCCAAGCAAAATATTTTAGTTTTCAAACCTTGCAAGTATATTTCCAAGATGTGTTTAGGTGTTATAAATTAGTTGTTTTATTTCCTACATCAAATCCTGTTAAGTCAGTTCCAAAAAAGTACCAGATTATTTTAGATCCTGAACCAAAGTTCCAGTTTCTATCCAGCTACTGAACCCAACTAGTTGTACTGTATAAACCGAACCAAGTTATTTTAATGCTTACTCCTAAATAGAATAAGTTTTTTTTTTTTTTTTTCTTAAACCAACTATTATTGTTGATAGTGCTTTAAAAACTGGACAAATAGATCTCTACAGTCGTTTAATCAAGCTTTTTCCAATGATGTCTAATTGGAAAAGTAAAACCATATCTCTCAACCAAAGACATTGAAAAGGTGATTCCTGCTTTTATCACCTATCTTTTGGGCTACTGTAATGCCCTGTATGTCGGTTTAGATCAGTCATCTCTACATCGCCTACAAAGAGTCCAGAATGCATCAGCTTGTCTTTTAACAGGTACCAAAACACATGAACACTTATCTACAATTTTGGCTCCTCTCCACCTGCTCCCAGTCCATTTAATAATTGATTTTAAGCTTCTACTGACTACTTTTACAGTTTTAAATGGTCTGGCCCAGATATGTGATCTTCTCAACATCTACACTCCACTTAGATCTCTCAGGTTAACCAGCCAGCTTGTCTTGCATGCTCCACAATCCCCCAAAGCATTGGAAACGTTCTCCCTCTTATATCTGGACTATATTATTATAGTATTATATAGATTATTGTGTTGAATCTTTTACATCTATGCTGAAACCTAATCTTTACTCATTGGCATTTGACTGAAGCAGAATAAGAGACCCAAATAGTTCTGATAGTTTTAGGTGGTATATGGTATTTTCAACTTTTTTAGGTTTCTAATATGCTGTTGAAATAAATTCACATTATCATGGACACTGACAGTAAACCTAACAAGAAACACAGAAAGTTAACCACAAGTATTAATATTTTGCCGACATACCCTTCTGCACATCCCTAAAACACTCCAGAGGGATGATAACCTGAACCTCTGCAGATCAAGAACGATCAAGGTGACATTTTAATAGCAGAGTAAATTAGTTCAAATACAAATACGTTTTGGTACCTTATCGGTAGCAATGTAAAGCAAACAAAATGCTGCATATTAAAGGTTTTGACTTTTTGTGAACCTAAGTTAAAAGTCAACACTTTTCTGGTCATATTGACTACTTAAAGCTCCTTACAATTTAGTCGCAACTACCCAGTTGCAATGACAAATGCGCACACATTTATTCAACAATATGTAGATCGGTAAGCAATTTTGGGTTAAGTGCCTTCCTCTGGGGCACACTGATGTGGCAGGAGAGGAAGCTAAAATCATACTAACACCTTTTCTCTGTTTCAAGATGACTACTTCCTCCAGTGAGCTACAGTCCAAGCCAGCTATGTGTTGCTTTTGTTTCATGCAGTTGTGGGGAGAGACAGCAGAAGGATGATATAGGCAAAAAAGAAAAATGCCAGACATTGAACATAGCACTGATGGATTCAGTTGTCAATACGGGTGAAGACTTTAACAGCTGCAAGGGGAGTATCGTGATGTAACCTAGAGGTGCTTTTTGTTCACAAAGAATTGGATTTACATTTTAAAGAGAAGCGCTGGTGTCATTACATTTCATGTCATTAATGCTGACTGTTTCCAATAGGTTTCTCAGGTAGTTAGGGTTTGTTCAATATAAAGCTGGCATTACCCACACCCAAGACAGAATGATATAAGACAAGAGATACAATGTGTTAATTTAGAAGCTTCAAAGGTTACTTTCCGAGTAAAGATCTCATGGTTTTATGTACAATTTTTTTTTGTTCAGTTTTAAAATCTAGATCTACCAGTTCATGCACAATATTCCAGTTCCAATCACATGGTAGATCCTTACCATCAGCCTAGACCTAAATATGTATCTGACAACAAATTCTGGATCAGTTTTATTTCAATAAAGTTCAGCTGTGTGCGTAAGACCTATGTCACAACATGGGTTTGTAAGAGGTATTTATATCTGCGGGTATTGTTTTCATGGGCGGTAATCCCCTCTTTTCATTAGCATTACCGTTTATTTTATTGCAGTGAAGTTTTAGGGAGTTGGAATGTTGTTTTCCTCAGCTGAGGCCCAAAGAGTCACCAGAACAATGAAACCCTGCATTTGTTCTCTATTTGTGAATAATTCTGTGTCTGACCAGCATTCTGATATTGTGTGACTCCTGCAAAGCGTTTTGTTTTATCCAGTTAGATGTAAGTAGCAGAACATTTTTCAGTAACATTCAGTGAGAGACCCACTCGTCTTGAAATTATCTGTGTTTTTCAGAAGAGCCTGTCTTTCAGATCATTTTCTCCAGATTAGTTGAGCTGACTGGATGTAGTTTATTGATGTTTCTGTATCAATTGTTAAATTCTTTCTTTCTCCTCCTCAGTTCTACATTCTTAAACCTGACAGAAACAGGTCTCTTGTTTTGTTTTCTGGACTCCGAGCAGCTTCACTGTACTCATCAAATTTCAATCAGATTTTTGGCTGTTCTTAGATACAGTAAAACCTGACAGCTGCTGCTCCTCCTCCATGAGCCTTTACTGAGATCTTCACTGTCATTACTCCCTCATTGCCCAGCTTTTTGTCTATTTTTCTAATACTGCTACATTCCTTCTGTTTAACAGCATGAACTAATTTGTTCATATTAGAGCTGCTGAGATCAGTCAATGTAATCAATCTCAACAGTGATAGAATAATCCTTCAACATTACAATTTTTTGTTGAAAAAGTTATGTTGTTATAGCTGTTTTCCTCCAAATTGCTGTGTGTGACGAGGGTCCACGGGTTGTATTATTCAGGGTTATGTTCGTAGGGCTATGTCTCTGTGTGAGTGAGTGAGTGAGTGAGTGAGTGAGTGAGTGAGTGAGTGAGTGAGTGAGTGAGTGAGTGAGTGAGTGAGTGAGTGAGTGAGTGAGTGAGTGAGTGAGTGAGTGAGTGAGTGAGTGAGAGAAAGAGAGAGAGCTGAATTTGTCAGTTTTGGCTCAAGTCATTGGTTTTCTGCATCTGAGTTACAGTTTTAATTGAGATAAACTATCTAATTCATGGTCAAATTAGGCTGGTACTAAACGTTTTTGAAAGTTACTCTGAGCTGAAGTGCTCTAAAGTATTGTTGTACCTCAAGTTAGGTGACAAATAGAGAGTTTGTATGCTCAATAAAGTTTTGCTGTAGACCACATCAAGCAAACGCACCATGAATGATAAGCATCTGTGGAGAAGACAGTCAGGGCCTAGTGATGAGCCAACAACTGGGACAAAGCAACCATACGTTTGTATGTTTTTTTATGCTGCTGAATAATGTCTGTAAGGTTATTCAGATCATTTGTCTGCTGCATTTTCCTTTAAATTAGTGGTAATGGAAATGCCTAGATGAATCTTTGCCTGATAACCTCTGTAACTCCACGTGTTAATATGCAGACCTTGTGCAGTAGACCAAATGAATTTTACTTCATGCTATTTAAATTGTATTTAATTGTGCAGGCAGTATGAATACAATACTGAATCACATTTGAAGCAGACAAGCTCAGATGTTACATTCAGGTAATAAAGTCATTTGCAAGGGTAGGTGGTTACATTTACTTGAGAAACAGTACTCTAAACGTGTCTATACACAGATGCACAAAGTTTGTTTTTAAATGAAGCATCTTGTTAGTACACAATTATCATTGTTTTAATGTAGTTTTCTTTCTGATGAGCCTGCTGTGCAATTTGGAGGTAAAGTGTATCTACTGTAAATAGTATATATTTTCACTGGAAGTACTTTGCACTGTTTTGACACAAATTACCTACCATGAGTACTATGAGTACTGGTTTCAGAAGCTTGATGTTGATTTGGAAAATGTGTTTTTTCTGCCTGAATTTCTTATTTTCTAAGGTTGCTGCTTATTTTTACTCATTTTGTTTTTATTCATTAAAATACCAGAATGTGTATATAACCTCATGTTTTTGCCTAAATATTTTTTACTAATTAAATCAGATGCAATACATTTGATTTAATTTGTACAAAAACAGTTACTCAGTACTTGAGTAGCCTTTTTACCAAATACTGTTTCACATTTATGTGAGTATTTTTTTATGCATGCCTTTTACTTCTACTTGAGTGAAATTATATTGAAGTAATGCTTCTCTTACTTGAGTACAATTTTTGGCTATTCTGCCAAGCGATGGTTATTTGTAATTTGCATAAAAATGTTACTGTCTCTAATACTACGTTTTCTTTTAATGGTTTAATAAAAATATATTCTTTGCAGTTGAACTCTAGACTGAACTGATGCCTATTTGTAATTTCCAGTCTAATCTCATCATTTTTGATTTCTGCAGACAATTTGTTACTTTGTTAGTTTCAAAATTAATTGAAAAGGTTTTCATTTTATACATAATTACATTGGAAACAAAGATTTGCATGTTTATTTTATGGTATGCAATAAATGTAACTGTTTATTATTAAAAAAAGAATAAGCAAAAAGTAAACACATTTGCAAAAAATTTGTCATATCGATAAAAAAAAATTTAAAAAAATTATGTAATAGATTATTTGACAACCTCGGACACTCGGGTGAAGAGAGGGGCTGAGCTGTCCACTGATCACCACCTGGTGGTGAGTTGGATCCACTGGAAGAGGAGAAAGCTGGACAGACTTGGCAGGCCCAAGCGCATAGTGAGGGTCTGCTGGGAAAGTCTGGCGGAGCCCTCAGCCAGGGATGTATTCAACTCCCACCTCTGGGAGAGCTTTGACCAGATTCTGGGGGAGGTTGGAGACATAGAGTCCGAGTGGACCATGTTCTCCAGTCTGTTGTTGATGCTGCTGCCCGTAGCTGTGGCTGTAAGGTCTGCGGTGCCTGTCGCAGCGGCAATCCCCAAACCCGGTGGTGGACACCGGCAGGGGAAGGAGTACTTTGAGGATCTCCTCAATCCTACCATCACATATTCCCTGGTGGAAGCAGGCCAAAGTCACCAAGGTGGTTAAAAAGCTCCACAGTCGCAGGGCTTTGGGGGTGGATAAGATCTGCCCTGAGTACCTCAAGTCTCTGGATGTTGTGGGGCTGTCATGGTTGACACACCTCTTCAACATTGCGTGGCGGTCAGTGCCTCTGGACAGGCAGACTGGGGTGGTGGTCCCCCTTCATAAGAAGGGAGACCGGAGGGTGTGTTCCAACTAGAGGGGGATCACACTCCTCAGCCTCCCTGGTAAGGCCTACGCCAGGGTATTGGAGAGGAGAGTCCGGCCGATAGTCGAACCTCGGCTTCAGGAGGAGCAGTGTGGTTTTCGTCCCGGCCGTGGCACACTGGACCTGCTCTACACCCTCAGCAGGGTATTTGAGGGTTCATGGGAGTTTGCCCAACTAGTCCACGTGTTTTGTGGACCTGGAGAAGGCATTCAGACTGTGTCCCTCGTGGTGCCCTGTGCGGGGGTGCTCCAGGAGTATTGAGTCGAGGGCCCTTTATTAGGTGTCATCCAGTCTCTGTACAAGCAGAGCAGGAATTTGGTCCACATTGCCGGACTAAGTCAGACCTGTTCCCGGTGCATGTTGGACTCCGGCAGGGCTGCCCTTTGTCACCGGTCCTGTTCATAACTTTTATGGACACGATCTCTAGGTGCAGCCAGAGGCCGAAGGGGGTCTGGTTTGGGGACCAGTGGATTTCATCTCTTCTTTTTGCAGATGACGTGGTCCTGCTGGCCCTACATGAAGATCAGCTCCTCCAAGTCCGAAGCCATGGTTCTCGGGTGGCTTGTCCTCTTTAGGTTGAAGGGGAGTTCCTGCCTCAAGTGGAGGAGTTTAAGTATCTTGGGGTCTTGTTCACGAGTGAAGGGAGAATGGAGCAGGAGATCGACAGATGGATCGTTGCGGCTACCGCACTAATATGGACGCTGTGCAAGTTCGTTGTGGTGGAGAGAGAGCTGAACCGAAAAGCAAAGCTCTTGATATACTGGTCGGTCTACATTCCTACCCTCACCTATGGCCATGAACTTTGGGGCATGACCGAAAGAACAAGATCCCGGATGCAAGCGGCTGAAATGAGCTTCCTCCGTAGGGTGGCCGGGCACTCCCTTAGAGATAGGGTGAGGAGCTCAGAGTATAGCTGCTGCTCCT
>JAHUTJ010042738.1:0-16753 GCA_036250325.1 Characodon lateralis | reverse complement strand
ACACTCTGCTCTTACTGGTGCAATGTGCAATCAATGAAGACTGGCTACCAGGCTGGTCCAATTTAGCCATGAAACCTCCCACACTAAAATGACAGGTGTTTCAGTTTCTTTGTCCAAGCCCTATAACAGACAAACATGTCTATTAATTAATTTATTACAGGTTGGCTTCTCTTGATCTTTTAATTATTTTCGGAGATTCATCGGGTTCTTTTACTGAATTTGTTTTGTTTGTTTTGCCAATATTTTAACGATATATAATGTATTTGATTGTTTGAACTGTTTTTTGTTTTTTTTTAATGTTTACTATTAAACTTTTTTTTTACTGTATAAACAAAACCCACCCCTGGCATATGTTCACATTTAAACAATGTCATCAAACTGATCCAGCTTTGATTGCTCTGCAATGTCACAATGTTAATGTCAATAAAGCATTGTGTTTAGTTTAGAGACAAGGTTAAAACATACACTGTCTTTTTCACCACATGGAAACGCCGCCTTTAAATTATGATATTTCACCTGCTAAACAGTGATTTTAGCATCTAGTTTGCAGATGAAGGATTTCTTCTGCACTATAATGTCTTTCTTTCTTTCCTATTAATTATATTAAACCCAAATCTGTTGGCACATGTACAGAAGATTCTTTCTCCACATTTTCTGTCATTTTATCTATCCCTCCTTCTGACCAAAGACAGCAGATGTTTTTGCATCTCAGTTAGCATCTGAATTTCAAACGTGCTAAATTCACACGCCAAAATTCTGCCCGCAATCCTTTTCAAATTTGGAAAATCGCATTGTGGGTGGTAAAGGACTATATTTGTGTATCCTCCTCCCATTAATTTGCCTGTTTGGGCCATTATCATTGGTTTTGCATATTCATGAAGTCAGACATGATAAAAAGTTTGTGCCCGCGGTTCTGCTGATTTTGCACACGCAATCTGATTACCAGGTCGTTTGTAGATCAGCTCTGTGGACGCATGCAGGTTTGTGTTTAGTACACGCAAACCTTTTGAAGATCAGGCCCATAGTGTTTTAGCTCAGCCTGATTTAAAAATTATCTGACTACTTGTGAATGAAGCAGAATTTAATCCTAGAATTTTTAAATAGATTTAGATATTATATATCTGTCCATACATGAAACATAGGGACTGTCAACACAATCATTTCCTTCTCTTGCTCTCCATTTCTCTGCCTATGTATAGACATCAAAATAACAAGACAGAAATGTCGTGGACAACTTTACTATTGACTATTACACATTGACTATTACAATAGTCAATGAACAATCAAGTTATAAAAGTAGCTTGATAGTGTTCTAGATATGTTTTTATTTTTTGTTGCAGCTTAGTATTGTGGTATTTTTACTCAAACTTATTGTACTGTGAGAAACCTGTAATGATACAGTCCTATTGAAGACTGAGTTGCTGCTGTGTCTGTTGCAGAATTGCAACAGACACAGCAGCAACATTCGTTTAGAGAATGTTTTGTCTTATTCCTAATGCCCTTGTCTGTTGAATCCAAAGGCCAGGAGGCACCTGAAACTACACAGAAGTAGTTTTACAGCACCTCTCATCCCAGCAAAAGAAGACATAACAGAAAATAGAAAGACATTGGAGTTCTGTTCTTATTACTCTCTTCAAACATTAGAGAATAATGGCATCTTCCTCATTCTAACTGTAACCCCATGATGGGAACACAAGGACACACATGTCAGACACACACACACACTCACACAATTCAACTTCCTCTTCCTATGGCTGCGGATTTGTTTGTCTTTAATTCCCTGTCGCGTGAGGGTAATGGGGACTCTGTGACAGCTGTCATTCTGCCGTGACCTCGGACAGAACTGGCATGATGATCAGGTATGCCTGTGTGTGTGTGTGTGTGTGTGTGTGTGTGTGTGTGTGTGTGTGTGTGTGTGTGTGTGTGTGTGTTTGTGTGTGTGTGTGAAAAGGTTTGTGGAATAGGGACAGTAAACCAGGAGGATGTGAAAATAGTGATTAAATACTGAAATTGACTTTCTCCACTGTAAACCCCTCAGGCCCAACAATATGCCACTATAAATATGTCTAATCGGCAGGAGATTTGCTCTGACAGAAGTAAAAAAATAAATAAATAAGACAAGGGACATTAGGAGCCAGACAGGCAAATCAAAGTACAGATAGGAGAGACTTTGAAATATTTTTGTAGATATTTCATGTTTTCATTTTGTGAAATGTTTTGAAAGGGTGAAATATAAATTTGCAAGCCACTTCTGAGGAAAAATGTCTGCTGTTACACCCTGATTTTTTATCTTTTCTCTAATAGAAGAAACATTGCCCTGTTTGCCGCATTTCCCTTTTTCCACGTGTTCCCCTCCTTTATTATGCTCTGTCTCTTGAATTTCAGTTACCTACTGTAGAGGAACTGTCATCAGAGAGCGTATGATAATGAGTGCAGAACACGGTCGACTGCTGCTCCAGGGTTGTTTCGGATGCAGAGCCGAGGTGGGCGGGAGTGCGTTGGAGCATGGGGGCAAAGAGACTGTAAAGAGTTAGTAGTGATTCTGCTTAGTGACACATTAGGCCAAGGCTGTGAGGTTGGTGCTCAGTTCAGTGGTCCCAAAGGGAGTGGGTGTCTGCGGTCGAAGAGTTGTTTTCAACCACATGAGCAGCCTCGTGCTAATGTAAAGGTGAAAAAAACACTTCCCTTCACACTTGTTTTTACTTTAACCAACTCTTGCTACAAGCTTTTGCACATTGCCCCATTATAAGCACCACAGATTGCACATACTGTGCACTAAGGTGAGAATAAACGTATGTGTGTTCTGTATATAGATTGTGTAGTCAACCTGTAAATGAGTCATGTTAATTGGAAAAATCTCTTTATGGCAGCAAATGCAGTTAAAAGTGATTAGCCCAGAATGAGATCAACAATGGGACATCATAGCTTTTACTTCATCAGCATTTGACATCATTTTGTCTTTCTCAATCCTCTGTGTATAAATGTAGTACATGGCAGACAATTGGGAAATTGGAAAAAACAGCTACATTTATATTGAGCCCTTTTTTATCTCTTTCTTTCCTTTTCTTACATGCACTCATACAGTCTTCTAAAATGATCATATGTCAGCCATGAGGAGAGGTTGTCATGTAATAAATGTTCCCGGACCTGTTCGAAGTTTAATCTGGCCAGGGGTTCACTGCGGTTTGGTAATTATTTTAGAAGTACGTAGAATCAAGAAGGTTCACTTGAGATCAAAGAGCAGAAATCAACTGGATCTTTATTCTCCTCAAACTGACATATGATCTGTCCACTGGAATTTATCTCATGGACTCACTGTAAACTACATACTCGGATGAATTGGGGACTTTCAGCCACATTAGATTAAATAGTTTGTACAACCACATTTCATCAGAATTGCAGCTACAAGTCTTCATCTAGAAAGTGAGATTCTCATCAGGTTTTCCTTGTAAAATAGCTCAAAGTCAGAAAGATTGGATGGAGAGCTTTTGTATAATGCAGATTTAAAGTTTTGCCACAGATTTTAATCAGCCATCTTGGTGCTAGCAGATTATCTGCTCAGCACATGTGCTCAGTTTGTGTGCCATAACTCGCCGTCCACACTTTATTAAAATAATATTTTATCTGATCTTGCATTGTGAGTGGTTGTCTAAAGGTATGCCAATTATTGCCTAAGTTAGTTCCAAGACTAACTTAACTTCACTTCCAGATTCTTCAAGATAATCATTGGCACTAAAACATAAATAAGATTGCATTGTAATGTTGCATCACAGGTTGATCAACCTGTTTATATTTTACAATAAGGTTAGATCAATTGGCATGTATGGTCGCTTGTCCTGTGCGTCTTTGTGCTGCCCTGTGATGGACTGGCGACCTGTCCATGGTGTACCCCACCTCTTGCCCAATGGCAGCTAGAGATAGGCACTACCTCTAACAGGTTTTCTTCTACAATTACTCTCCTCATCTACCTCTGATCTTTGGATAGACAGAGCAACAGTTCCTGTAGAGGAAAGGTATCCCCACAGCATGATATGCCATCACCATGTTTCCCAGTGGGGATGGTGTGTTCAGGGTGATGTACAGTCTTAACTTTACACCACTAATACCAATAGTATCTTGTATGTAGGCCAAATGTTCAGTTTTGGTCTCATCTGACCAGAATAATTTGTTAATCATGTTTGCTGTGTCCAGTGTATTATTTAAACAGAATTAATGGTTTTACTTTGAGTAGCTTTAGTTGATCTGTCGGTGTTTTCTTCCAAAACGGTTAATTGCTGGAGTGCAACTCTTAGTTGTTAAGTTACCCTGGCCCTCTTGGCTTCTTCTCTCTGACCTTACTAGAGTCATATCTTGGGAGTTTTGCAGTTGTACCATACTCTTTCTATATTTAGATGACGAATTCAACAGTTCTTAATGAAAGGTTCGAAGCTTTATAGTGTAGTTTAAAGAAAGTGTCACATCCTGTTCCTGCCCGTGGAGGATTCGGGGACAGACTGCCTCCACTTCCAGTTCCTGTCCCAAAGGAGATCGGGGTCGAGCTGCCTCCACTTTCAGTTCCTGTCCCAGAGGAGCCAAAGATCGAGCTGCCTTCTATTCCTGTTCCTGTCCCGGAGGACCTCGAGGACAAACTGCCTCCTATTGTTCCTGTTTCGGAGGGCTTCGAGGACAAACTGCCTCATATTGTTCCTGTTCCTGTCTGTAAGGGGTGCGAGGATGCACTGCCTTCATCTGATGAACTTCAGTGGCTCTGCCACAGATCTCCATGGCCACGTCAAGGGTCCCAGTAGTTCCTGCACCACTCGCCAGGGTCCCAGTGGTTTCTGCACCGCTTGCCAGGGCTCCCCCATGGTTCGGGCTCTCCAGAGCTCCACCGTGGTTCTGAGTCTCCCGAGGTCCACTGCCAGCTTCCTCATGGCCAACCTCCTGATTGGCGTCTCCGAGGGTCCTCTACGCTCCGTGGTCATCCTCGAGACCGTCTGCACCGAGGGTCCTCAACATGTCTGGACCGGCCTCCCGAAAGGTGTCCTCATGGGTGCTTCTGTTTCTGCCGCCAGCCTCCTGACAGCCTGCTCCGTCGTCCCAGCCTGAACTCTGTATCTGCACGGGACGACCTCCAGGCCGTCTGCCTGAACTCTGTGTCTGCATAAAACGACCTCTGGGCCTTCCGCCTGAGATGTGTCTGCATGGGACAACCTCTGAGTCACCCACCTGAACTCTGTTGTGTATTGTTTTCTGGTCTGTCTGAGGCCCCGTCCACCCGCTCTGGTCGGGTTGTTTTCGGTTTTGTTTCCTCGGCCTATTTGGGTAGTTTTTTGTTTCTGGCCCTGTTCCAGGTAATTTATCTGGTCTTGTTCTTGACTGGTTCTCCCTGTACTCCGGTTTGTATTTAAGCTCTTTAGTTTCCATTGTTCCCCACTGGTTCCTTGTGTTGTCTTCCAAGTCGTACAGTCGTGTCTGGTTCTATAACTGTACCATACCCTGATGTCTGGAATTCTGTACTCTGGTCTGGTTGGAAAATGTCATACTCCTGGTTGCCTACCTTTTCGTGTGAATAAGGATAATTTAAACTCTACTTACCTTCATTCTGCTGGCTCCTGGAAACTTCTCTGCACTTTAGTCCTACCACAAACTGCACATCATGACAGGAAGCCATTCTTTAAATTTCACCACAACTTGGTTTACAGAAAATTGCATTTTTAAGAAGAAGCATTGTTCAAATTTTACTTTTGAGAATATTTGAAAAACATGTATCATCTTTCCACTTCACAATTATGTACTACTTTGTGTTAGTCTATCATCAAAGTTGCAACTAAATAGATTGAATTTTGCGGTTGTAATGTGTAAAGTTTAAGGGGTATGAATATTTTTGCAAAGCACTATTGCTCAGCTAATGGTTTTTAGTGAGTGCACAACTTGGTATATGTGACTTATCAATTTACATTTACAGTTCAGTTTTTTTTTTTTTAAGAATTCAGAAAGCCTTTCTAAATACCTTTGCCATATTGACATAAGTATCCTGGAAATTAAAGCTAAATATCATCAGTTTGACCTTGAAGTCATTTTTAATGGAGAAAAAATAGTGTGCTTGAGCATTGATCCAAAACAACAAAAACATGTCACTGCCTAGATGTGCTTACAAACTGTACTTGTTATTCTCTGTTCACATCTGTTTTATTTTGCAGCACACGTCTGACAAAAGTTTGTAGCAGCCTTGGACCGAATGGTTTGACCATCTTCGTCACTAACTGAATTTGATGGACCTCTGAAGGATGTATTCACCGAAAACAGTAATGGGGTTGTTGAATTTTTATTTTTTTTTTAATGATCAAGGCCACAATGCTAAAGCAGACAATGTGTGACACACTCGTTAAGAATGTATTGCTTCACATTGTTGCTTATAAAACAGTTTTAAATGTATTGTAGTCATTGTAAGCAGCCGGTTCTAAATGTGTGGCTGGATTTTGTGTGTGAGACGGCCTCTCTTTGACTGACACATCAGTGTGTGCACATAAGCAGTGGTTTTGGCAGGAGCCTTCAACCTTCTTGTCCCATTGGGCAAGCAGCTTGTAAACCATATCCAAACTGAACTTTGCATCTTTCAGTGAACTCTCATGTGGCACAGGCCAAAGGTTTTCGAGACAAAGAGCCACACTGTGAGTGTGAAAGCAACACAACACTAAAGGTGCACAGGTTATTTGGTATGGTAACATGGTGGTCCAGTGTTTTAGTCTAATTATTTTGCCTTGTGATTGTAAAAAGGGATTTAGTCCATTCAGTCTTTCCCTTTTGTGCTAATGTCCATGTGGCAAGCTCTTAGTTTTTCTTCTTTCAATACTTTATTTCTGGCATCGTCATACATCATACACCAGGCCTTGCCTTTCCATGTTGATTTTTTTCTCTTTGTCCCCCATCATCAGTCGACATAAATACCCAGTATGTCACAGCAGGCTATGCTCCGAACGCCCCCTCAGTACTTATCTCTACAAAATGTGAATCTGTTATTCTACAGTAATGGAAACCATGTTGGTAACATCTTAACATATTACATTCACTCAAACACACTGTGAAACTCTATCTTACCGCTGTGTCAAAGCTCTTTTTATACAGCGGGAATGTGGGGGGATGTGGTGAAACACAACGTTTTGCCCAAAGCACAAACTCTATGTGAATGCACACACAGACTACACGGTTTCCTTTTTATTCTTTATTTATAATTTTTTTTAGGAGGACAATTCAAAAAAAGCTGAAAACACAGGAGTATTGTGTGCTTTAATGTTTTGAAGCTCTTGTATGTCTCTTTTTACTTTTGCAGACTAGTAGAGGTTCAGATTTCTGCAGGCAATTTGTTTCAGGTAACTGGAGCTTTCAGCGGCAGTTGAGTGTGTCTTGGGAACTATTAGGGGAAAAAAAGAGCGTGTTCAAGCTTTTCAAAATGTTGATGGATCCAACATAATGAGCGTGTAACTGATCACAAAGATAGACAGATTTTTCTTCCTCAGGTTAAGAGTATTGCTACATGGGAGAGAAGAAAGCTAAACAGAGTGCTATCTAGCATTAGAAATATTAGGCTTTAGGAAGCACATTGTTATTCACTTACTGCTCATGTTGGGAAAGCTGTTGGCCTTTTTTTAGTCCTTTTGTTGCCAGAAATCATTGAATTGAATCAGTGCGCAGTCAGCATACTGGAGGGACGGACATCTAAACGTTCAGTTTTGTGAGGATGCTACTAAAACTGTCAACAAGTTTTATGTCTGGTAATGTTCATTTTATGCATTTTAAGTCCCATTAGTTACTATGTTTTCTTCTCATCAGTAAAGTCTTCATGACCCCCTGTTATATTAAACACTTTTTTTTTATTTCCTATTGGAACAGGAGGGCTGTGGAATAAAGGGAGGAGAAATGCTCCAGGTAAAACATGACTATTTAGGACAGGATTCTATGGAGGGCATGAAGGAGACAAGAGGTTGGCATTTTACTTTTCTTTTTTTATTTAAGTGCAGACAGCTCTCATTTACCCTCCAGTGTTCTGTCGACTGAGACAGTCAGCACACATCGATGTCTCAGGTTTGGAGGACATATGGTAATGAGTTTAGACTGACTGACTGATGTGACTAACACTGTTGGGTTTTTGAGGGGGTGGCTGCAGTACAACGTGGACAGGGGAGCAGGTTTATAACAGACTTTGCCAGCAGCTATAGTCAGAACAGACCAGGACGTTGGTCCCGGGAGCACATCTGAGGCTCGGTCTGTCATTGAAGTAATTACGTCCATGGTTATGGTATCTGTAGAAAAGGCTGATCTCAGACCTCAGACTTTTGGCTCTAATGTTGTCTCATGTTACTGAAATGTCCTTGAACCCTTGTCCTGTCAAACTTTTAGGAAATAATTATAGAGAATGAAAATGTATCATGCACTTATGTTAAATTCTTTAACAGTGCATAGACAGCAGAGAGACCGACTTGAGTGTTAAACTGGAACACAATGTCACAATCCTGAGCTGTTTGGATTTTGATTTTCTTTTGTGTGTGTATTTTGACCATTTCTTTGCAGTTTATTCGATTTATATTATGATCTTGCTTTTTTGGTTTATCTACCTGTTTTTATAATTGATAGGGGTTTTCATTATTACCCCATTCTTTTGTGTTTTATTTTAGTGTTCTTTATTCATCTAGAGTTGTTCTCTGTTAGGTCCCTGTCAGATAGTTTTCCTGGGTTTTCTTGTATTTCTGTTTCAGCTGTGATCTGGTTAATTAGTCTTCCTCCTTCAGCTGCTCTACCGTCTCTCTGCCACAGCTGCTTCTCATTCCATCTGATTAGCTATTCTTGGTTGCTTGCTATTTTCCCATACTCTGTCTCAGTTTATATAAGCTCCTGTCTTCTTGTTGTTCTCTGTTGCATCCTGCTGTTGGGCTGCCTGTTCCATGTCTGTTTTCCATGCCGTTTTTCCTCGCAATTAAACATAGTTGTCTGTCCATTCTCCACACTTTGTTCACCTCTTGTTTGCCTGTAAGTTTTTGTATTTTTCTTTTTATTAAACCATTTTACTCTCCATGCAGCTTCCCCGGTCCTGTCTGTATGCTTGTTCAGGGGTAAAGGTTACCTGGTATGTAAGCCACAGACAGCAGTTCTGAAAGTGGCATACATTGTAAAAGTTAACTTAACAATGTTTTTTACTGATCTGTTAATCCTAAATGTTGCATCACAATAATTACCACATGCGTAGATTTCTCTCAAACTGAAATCTAAAACAAAGGAATCAAATGGTCATTCCTGTGCAAAATAAACCCAATGTTAATCCATAATTTTTCTCGCATCATTGAGCCAGCCAAATATTTTTAATGGGTTAAATAGTTTACCTTTCCAACAGCACCTTATAGTTTATTAAATCTGTAAAAAGAATTGTATTATTAATCCTTGGTCATTTCCATTCTTAAAAGAATGTATTGGCTCTTATCTCAGAGTTAACACTTATTTAGCCGACATAATAGCTTGTGCTGAGCTAAACTTTGAAAGCGAAAATATAGAAATCCATCTTAAATTTGTGTTGAGCTGTTTCCTTGCACATCTTATATAAGTATCCAAAGATGCCCTTTATGATTTAAAATAAGTGAAAGCAATAAAATAATACAATACACTAAGTTGTTTGAACTTTATGGGGACCTTCTTATCTGATCTTGTAATCTCAACCTATACTCAGCTACCACTTTCTTAGGTACTCCTGTTCAATCCAAGCAGGAAGCACTGTTTTCAGGTGTTAACCCATCTATATTTGTTAGTCAAACATTAACAAATATTTTTAATGGGTTAAATAGTTGACCTTTCCAACAGCATCTTATAGTTTATTAAATCTGTAAAAAATTGTATTATTAAATACTTTAAAAAATTGTAATTTATCCAAAAAGTTTATTTGAACAGACTAGATGTCCTCTTTATAATAAGATATTTTTTATTTCAGTCACCTGAAACTTTAGACTTGTTTTGGACTTGCCTCTCAGAGATTTGAGACTTAACTTTGACTTGGAGGAAAATATGTGAAAATCAGACAGCATATTGATAATATTTTTTTCAAATGTTTACTATGTTTTTAAGAACATTGCACTGTTATGGCATACCCTGTATCTTCTTTAAAATCTTATCTAGCCAACTAGCTCCCTTAAATCCTCAGAGACCAGACAGACCTTTGTACGACCTCTTGGTTTTACATATGTCATATAGAATTTGCCACACACAGACCAGGCTGACGTTCACTGTTAGAAGAGATGGTTGGCTCAGTCAAAGTCCTGTACACTTTGTTACCCCTCTGAAGTCAAGGGCAGGCTTTGAACTGAAACAGGTACGGTTTATGCCTCACTGTCATCCTTTTTTTTTCATTTAATTTTCTTTCACACTCTACAGTTTTTCTAGTCTCATGTTTATGGTAATGATGCAGATTTCACAGAGTGTCAGAAGCTTTGGAAAATTGCGTCTCTACACTGATGATTTGCTTACCAGCTGGGTCAGATTTAATATATATTTATCCACACAGGTGTTTACAATTGTTGCACATATTTATCAAAAGAGACAGGGAGGTGTCTGGGTACAGAAGAAGATGAGAATGGCACTGTTAACATGGAATTTTTGCCAGAAGATTGAGACTGAAATGTCATAAAATGAGTGGCACTAGTTGAAGACAGGAGGATTCATGTATTTTCTTATAGACGCACCTTGTGACACTGTATTTCTCTGCCCAGAGGGTGTACTCCCTGAACCCTACACCTCTACTCTACTAGGTCTCCTCTCTTACCCTTTTGCAGCTCATCCAATATCTGCCAGTTTCACAGACACCTGGATGTCAGCATCAGTTATGACAAGAGAATAAATCAACCACTGCCTTGTATCCAACCAATGTCCACAACAGCTCTCATTGAAATCCTAAGTTTTTTTCCCCATCTCGCGATTTCTCTTTGCTCTCTCTTTTTTTAATCTCCAATAGCAGACATTGGAATCCTTGCTGTCAGCATAACCAGAGAATATTAGCAGGGCTGGCCCCACCTGGACCCACCGCTCCCCAACCTGTCCCCTCCCTGTAATTATCCCTTAGCCCTTTTTCCCATTAACCTACTCTCTTTGATCCCCACACATGCTGATATTATGCAAAACTGCTGAATAGAGAGACCAAGAACGTGCAAAACAGCAAGCAGTTACCCATAGTTTCCGATTTCCTTACTTATTCTCGTCTTCTTTTTCTCTCTATCTCTTCCTAATTATCTGCCTCTTTGTCATGGATTAAATTAATTTCAAAAGAATCTGTCAAGATAGAAAAAGGATGAAGAAGATTGGGATAGGGTAGGGGGGAGGAAGGAGAAAATAAAAGTATCGGACATTTTTACAAGCCATCAAGCATGAATGAATATCCAAAAGCCGCCTGCTAAATAACTATTTCCCTTTTTTCACCTCATGGATGTATCAAGTAAAAGCTCTTCATTAAGTCTGGGGCCTAAAAGCAAATACCAGGGTCTGCACAATGCTGAAGGTCTACAACTGACCTTTCTTTGGTTTTAATCATTGCAACTCTTGACAGCTTAATAAGTTGAAGGTGCTGGGTTGCAGCCTAACCTAATAAGGCCCACACCAAAGCCTTGGCCACCAATGATTGCTCCCATAAGTCTTAGCACATCTGGCCCCATGTCCTTGAGTGAGAGATATTTTCCATAACTTTCCAGCGTCATAGCCTTTCATTAGGAATATGGATGATACAGAGCAGAGTCTCCTTGTGTAAAAAGAACTAAATGATTGTATTGCTCCACTATTGCCACTATGATCCTTCCAGTTGACAACACCTTGCAAGGTTTAACATATTAACTGCACAAATAGTTGAGGGATCTACTTTGCAAATAACATTAACATATTTATTCCGTTCTTGATACTGTTAAGTGTACTGTCGGTTGGGATATATGCCGTCAATTTCCAATGATTTATTGCCTCTATGGCTGGATTCTGTGCCATTGATGATGAGACATCAGATGTATAATTTTGTAAGCAATAAAGTTATTTGTTATAAGACATTGTTTTTTCACCTATCACTTTCTCAGCTTTCCCTGTCCACAGAGGGAGAAATAAATCTACAGCTATGTGAAGACTCTTGTAGTTCCATTAAAATGAGTAGGTAATCCCTGGTCATTTGCATTCTTAAAAAAATGTATTGGCTCTTACCACAGAGTTAACACTTATTTAGCCAACATAATTGTGCTAAGCTAAACTGTGAAAGTGAAAATATAGCAATCCATCTTAAATTTGTGTTGAGCTGTTTCCTTGCACATCTTATATAAGTATCCAAAGATGTCCTTTATGATTTAAAATAAGTGAAAGCAATACAATAATACAATACACTGTAAGTTGTTTGAACTTCATGTGAACCTTCTTATCTGATCTTGTAATCTCAACCTACACTCAGGTACCACTTTCTTAGGTACTCCTGTTCAAATACATGTTTATGCAAGTAGACATTTTTCAGCAACTCAGTGCATTTAAGCATATAGAGGTGATGAAGATGGTTTGCTGAAGTTCAAAACAAGCATCAGAATGAGGAAGAAAGGTTGAATTTTTATTTTAATCTTCAAGTGGCATGTTTGTTGTTGCCAGACAAACCAGTCTAAGTATTTCAGAAACTGCTCCACTAACTGGGATTTTACTATACAATAATGTATCGGGGTAACAAGGAGTACTTTGAAAAGAGGAATATGTATATCCGGTGAGCAACAGAGATGGAATTGCTTTGTTAATGTCAGAGGTCAGAGGAGAAAGGAAAAACTGTTTTAAGACAATGTAGCTTAAACAACCACTAATTTTAGCCATATTATGCAGAATATCATCTCTAAATGTACAAACATTAAAGCAGATTGGCTACAGCAGCAGAAGACCACACAAGATGCCACCCCTCTTTGCTAAGAACAGAAAATTATAGTTTTCAGATGTTCATTAAAATTATAGAATGATATACCTTTTTCTGATGAGTTTTGTCTTTTTCTGCTAATTTGAGATGGTTGGGTCAAAAATTCGTGTAAACAACAAAACACCAGTCCACCCTCATTTGTATACACTTGACACACTTTGGACCACTTAGGACCAAACTGAGAATTCTTTAAATACTACAGTCTACTTTAGTATCGTTCCATGTCCAATATGACAATGGGGAGTACCCACCTTCTGATTGCTACTTATAGAAGGATAATACATAATAAAGTTCAAATCTTCTCAAACTGGTTTCTTGAACATGACAATGAGTTCATTGTACTCCAGTGGCCTCAAATTCCAGATATCAGTCAAACAGAGCACCTTTAGGACATGCCGAAATGGGATATTTACATCATTGATGTGCTGATAAATTTGAAGCAATTGATGATGCATGATACTGACCTGTCATTAACACCTGAGATCAGCAAGGTGTCCCTAATAAAATTATTAATTTTTTTTTTTTAGACAGCATTTTCCTTATTTTCCCTCTGGACATCAGCATTTTAACACACCAAAAGCTACACAAAAGGGTAAGCTACTATCATTAACTCTGCTGTAAAGAGGTTTTGCAGTTTATTTTACTGGACTGTGACACATGCAGCCATCAGAGGCTACATGTGGCCTTCCACGCATTGCTCAAAGCAGATGCTTTTCCACCAAGTTAACTTCACATCTTTACTGATTTTCCCACTCAAAAGACCAGCCTATTTCCTTGCTGGAAGTAGAAGGCGAGCTGGAAGCTTTAGATTTTTCGAGAAAGACACCTACTGTAAGTCTCTCGGTTGTATAGCTAAGTTTTGATCTCCTGCTCTCTGTTCGTAGAAAAGCTGATGAAGCAGTTTGATCCCCCTGAGTTTGCTGTCGGAGATATTTTAATGACCTGGCTTTTGTTTGGGGGTCAATTCACCTCCTTGTGATCACCATGGAATCTATAGCAAGCCCACTGTTGATTAGGTCCCCTTAAAGGTGATGATAAAAGCCCTTGTGGGAGACGCAATTCATTGAAAAGGGTGATGTAGAAAGGGGGAAAGGATGAAGAGGTGGTATGGAGACAGCAAAGAGGCATTAAAGCCAAGCCATTGCTCTTTTAAATCCACCCGTAATAGGGACATTAGACATTTAAATGTAAATTGCCTAGTAGATTTCTGTGCAAGGTATCTCTGCCCTCCTTTGTGACTGCAGCAGCAAAATGGCTGTTTTTTGCACAGCAAAAAAAACTAACTGCAGTGGATCTAGTTGATTATGTTTTTAAATGGGTTGTTTGTAGGGTGATGGAGCATAAAAATAACCTTACAGGATTAAAATACATTGAGAACATGTGCTACAGTATACAGTTTCAAAATCATTAATCTATCACTGAGCACCCCTTAACTTAACACTTAACACAACCTATCCAATATGCCCCTGTTCCATTGGCTGTACATTGGCTGGCTCCATTCCACTCAGCCCATTTTGCGACCATTTCCATTACTGGCTTTTCCAGCCTGGTACTTGCTTCTTTGGTACCTATTTGGCAGCAAGGGGTAAATGTGACATGACCAGACTCCTGTTTACTGATTGTCCTTGTTAGCTGTATGAGTCAGAAAAACAAACACTATTTTCCGAACTCGCTACACTACAGCCAAGCCATTGAATCCTCACAAGTCACAACGAGGTGTAGGCTTTTATGTGAATAGGAGACTGCAGTATTGAGCAGCAGCGCGATGGAGCAACGAGGAATGACAAGGTGTTCGCTGATGTAGCAGAGAAAATGAGCTACAGATTTTACCACACATCGCGATACTATTATGATGCACAGCACACAACGCTGACGGCTGGAGGTGGTGCTTCAAGCCACACAGATGGAAACACAACAGGTGTCATGCTGAGTAGAGTAGGTCAAATGGAGTGGAGCAGTGCAGGACTGAAACTGTGAATGGAATAGTGCATTTTCATACTCTGCTTAACATAAATATGTACTTTGACTACTCAAATACATGAATATGCTTTGAGCTAAACCACTTAATTGAAGCTTTGACAGTTTGTTTGGGGTCTGCTGGAAGGTGAACTTCTACCTTAGTTTTAAACATTTTGTAACCAGCTTCCCTGTTCCTGATGATAAAAGGCATTACCACAGCATGATGTGGCCAACGTAGGGATGGTGAGTTCAGTGAGATGTGCAGTGTTTTTCACCACACATAACCAGACCAGAGCATCTTTACCCAATGTTTATTACTTTGTCTTGGTAGGTTTGCAGTTGTGCCATATTGAGTAGTGTTTTATGAGATGTTAAAAGCATGGAATATTGTTTGAATTTGGTAACCTAACAGTTCTTAAATCTCTCTGCAATTTCATCTCTGGTCTATCCGATGCATGTGTTGGTCTTCGTGATGCTTTCTTTACTAA
The DNA here is from genome assembly GCA_036250325.1 of Characodon lateralis. Lineage (NCBI taxonomy): Eukaryota > Metazoa > Chordata > Actinopteri > Cyprinodontiformes > Goodeidae > Characodon > Characodon lateralis. The sequence goes on along the minus strand of JAHUTJ010042738.1, from coordinate 1,375 downwards.
TGTTCTTTAATAAATCTCTGAAGCCTTCACAAAGCAGTCATATTTACACCAGATAAGTGGACTCTATGTAATAAATACAATAATATTGTTTTACTACAGCAATACATTTAGTGACTGAACTTTTTGTCCTTGGTCTATACAACTGTTCTGCACTACTTTGAATTGTGGACTTAATTTAGAGCATGAGGTTAAAGGGGCAGCGAGGTCCCTGCCTTCAGGGTTTTTACATCAGCTCCGACAGGAATCTGTGCAAACCACTGGGAAATGTTTCATTGGTCACAACACATTATAAAGCTGATTGAGAGTCACATTAAGCTTTTCACTTACACCATCGCCTCTTTAATGTTAACGTCCCATATGCCCGCTGTTCAGTTTTGCCTAATTGGTAGGGGTACCAAAAATACAGAAAAATCTTTATTTCCTAATGATGGATTTTTATTTCCTTCCAAGAAATTAACTCAGATTAAAGGTTGGACGTTATGTTAACACTCTTTAAGGTCTTTATTTTTTTATTTTATTTTATTAGAAATGTAAGCCCTAATATCTCAGCCTAATAGTCACTTTTAGAACTGTTTTTGTTTCATGATCTGTGAATTTGTCAGGCAGAAAGATGAATCAGTGCTGTGTCTAAAATTGAATGTTGAGATGCTTCGGCTTCGTGTTACAAGGAGACCAGTTGTTTCTATTTATTACCAATGCCAAAGAGGTCATTGTTTTGTCATAGTCTGTTTGCAAAATATCTTCAAAGGATATGAACGACAAGGAATTGTGTATTAAGACAAGGAATAGATCATTAGATTTTGGTGCTTATGCGGCGCACCATCTGGAGTCAGGATTTTTTAAAGAATCTATATCATTGCCAGAACATGCTTAGAAATTTATCACAAACTTAGAATTCCCACATGGTTCCTCACTCTGTCAGCAGCTGACATACAGTGGCCAGACACCATCCATAGTATAGCTCATCACTGTAGAAAATAGCTGACCAGCATCAATGATCCTATTGCCTTGGCAGAGGTCTGTGCTTTTCTAGTTTTAATCAATGTATTTAGTCTGGAGAAAAGAGTATTTCATCACAATCTAATTGTTGTGATTATTAATCTGAGATTATTTAATATTAATATTTTAATATTGTATCAAATAATATTTCGGTCTGTTAAAGGTTGTCCTGTGAATACAAGCCCAGTAAGGCGATGGTATCAGCACAAAATAGAAAGGCGTGAGACGAGCTCTGACATTATTGAACATCATAAACTCTGCACACACATGGAATGAATTCACACAATTTCTTAAAATACAAGAATTTATTAACAAAAATAAGTCAACTCAAAGTCAAACATATTTCAATCAACAAACTCTTTACTATGCTAAAACA
>JAHUTJ010042737.1:0-11569 GCA_036250325.1 Characodon lateralis | reverse complement strand
TGTGAATGGTTGTTTAAAGGTATGCCAATTATTGCCTAAGTTAGTTCCAAGACTAACTTAACTTCATTTCCAGATTCTTCAAGATAATCCTTGGTTCTCAAACATAAACATTGCAGGGTAATGTTGCATCACTCTTTCAGTCATGATTTTCAAACATCTTTAATCAACTTGTTTATATTGTACATAGCCCATTAGTCTTCCTTATTCTTTAATTCTGCTTGGTAGTTTAGTTGGATTGTTTTAGCATTGTAAAGAGTTTGTTGATTAAAAATATGTTTGATTTGAGTTGACTTATTTTTGTTAATAAATTCTTGTATTTTAAGAAATTGTGCTAATTTCCATGTGTGTGGAGAGTTTTGCTGTTCAATAATACCACCGCCTTATTGGGCTGGTATTCACAGGACAACCCTTAATAGGATAATAATAAATAATAAAATATTAAAGTATTAATATTAAATATAAAATAATATATTCATGTTCATAATCACAACAATACCAACGCTACCAGATTTAAACTCTTTAAAAGGCATGCAACATGCAGTGCAAGGGTTTCCGTGGTTACATGCAGTATCAAATAGTGCTGCACCATCCCCACCAGTTGTTGCACGATGTCAGTCACAGCTGTGTTTCATGAATAAAGAAATTTCCTGAAGTTTTTCTACAATAAAGCAATTTGAATTTAGCTTTTTTGGAACAATATCATAGAGTAACCCATTTATGTTTAAAATGTGATACTGTTTTGAAACAAACATTGACGAGCAAAAATAGTTAGGATGTCTTACTTGAAGGGTTAGCAATAGCATTTTTGTTGCTATGTTTAACACATCAACAACCAAACAAAACAAGAAAAAAATAATTTTCTTCAATTCAATTATACTCCACTTTAAAAAGTGGAGTATAAGCAAAAGTGAGCTAAGAACACTGCAACCCCTCTTACTAAGAAAGATTTTGCAAAGGTCTATGTACATCAAGGACTTTTTAAACATCTGAACATAAGTTGAATAGGTCTTGAGGACTTTTTTTAATCTAAAAATATATTTCTAAACATAAAATTGCTTGCCTTTTTTAGCTATTGTTAGAATGAGCATGATAAATTAAATTTCACATCAGTGTTGACTCATTTGAGATATGTTTAAAATTTCTGTGTATCATTGTTCTGACCCTGACCTACATTAATTAGCATTCTATGACTAAGAGGCAATGTAGCATGATCGACACATTGGTACAAAGGTCTATGGCAAAATAAATGTTTAATAGCCAATGATTTTTTGAATAACTTTCCCTAAATCTTATATGAGCAGCTTATGCCCTATGCGTAAAAATTAAGCCACAACTCAAAAAAAACACAGAGCAGACCTCTAAACATATTTTTATATTGCTGTAATAATCATAAACATAGCAGGAGGTTATGTTTATAGCCAAAGCCATCAATCTGCTCTATCAAACACCTCCCAGTCGCAAATTGAAATTGTAATTGCATATCAATCACAGTTACTGACAGCAGCAAGCTGGTGCCCTTAAATAGCCCTACTATCAGTAAAATGTGTGTCACAAATGCAAGTATGGAAAATTCAAATGAGGATCTAAACCCAGAGGTACGTGGATGTAGGAGATAATAAACATTTTATGCACATAAAGTGCTGCAGGGACAGAGAGTTCAAAGAGCAAACAACAAACTAACACTTAACTCTAGGGAAAATCTGACAACTCCAGCAAGAAGACAGTGCAAAGGTATAACTGAAAAGCATATATGGACTGAGGAAGGTAATGACAAATACACTGAAGGTGGAATTACAGTTGAAAATACAGAATATAAATGTGAGGAAATTCAGCACCAGTAAATGTTACATATAAAGGGGGATCGTGTGTCTGTGATTATGAGATATAGAATAAATCCACATAGAAATGGCAATGTAAATTAATTAATATTTTCTCAAAGAACTCACGTAACAACTGCCCTGTGGGTCAAGTATTACAAGAAATACCATTTATGTAAGTGTATTTCCGCTAATGCAGATCACGCATAATTTTCCTTCCATGGGCTCCAAGAATCCATCAAACATGAAAAAAGCAAAAACTGGTAATTAATGCAAATCTAGCATTTAATAATAAAGGGCAAGTTAAATGCCCTGCCCACCCTCTGTGACTAAGTTATGCTGAAACATTATTAACACAAGAACCTCGGTCACAGACATGGTCAGTGACACCAGAATAAAAATGCCTGCAAATGATTAAAAAAAAAAACCCAAAAAAACAGCAAGGGGTAAAAAAGGTTGGTCTTTGCTCCAGTAAGTAACAGATAAACACATAATTTTACAGAGCACAAAACTGAAGTTTTTTGAGGGCAAAAACATTTTACAGCACGTTTGTAATGGAAGAATTCTGTTCTGCAGAAATTAAATGAAGCATAAAATATCAACATCTTATTATTCAATTCAATTCAGTTTTATTTATATAGTGCCAATTCACAACACATGTTGTCTCAAGGCACTTCACAACAGTCAGGTACATACATTCCAATTAATCCTAACCATTGAACAGTGCAGTCAAAGTTAGTTATTTATTCAAGTTGGTTCTGATAGAAGATTCCTCCTGGTTCTGAAGGCAATCCTCTTGGTTCTGATGGAGTTTGGGTCTGGTTCTAATGGCGATTTGTTCCAGGTTCTGATGGATTTTGGACGTGGTTCTGATTGTGGGTTCCTAACCGGTCCAGATGGAGAATTCCTCTGGGGAATTCCTCTTGGTTCTGATGGAGTTTTGGTCGGGTTCTGATGGAGATTTCTTCCTGGTTCTGATGAAGAATTCCTCTTGGTTCTGATGGAGTTTGGATCTGGTTCTGATCGAGATCTGTATCTGGTTCCGGTGGACGTCTGTACCTGGTTCTGATGGATGTTTCTCCCTAGCTCTGATAGAGTTTGGACCTGGTTCTGATACAGGTTTGTACCTGGTTCTGATACAGGTTTGTACCTGGTTCTGATGGATGTTTTTTCCTGGTACTGATGGAGCTTTTTGCCCAGTTCTGATGGAGTTTGGGCCTGGTTCTGGTGGAGGGACCCTGACTGGTTCTGATGGAGATTTGTTCCAGGTTCTGATGTATCTTGGAACTGGTTCTAACAGAGGTTTCTTTCTGGTTTTGGTTGAGTTTGGACCTGGTTCTGATAGTGGGTTCCCAACCGATACTGATAGAGAATTCCTCTTGGTTCTGATGGAGATTTGTTCCAGGTTCTGATGGATATTGGATGAGGTTCTGATAGAAGTTATTCCTGGTTCTGACGGAGTTTGAACCTGGTTCTGATGGAGTTTGTGTCTGGTTCTGATAGAGCCTTGTTCCAGGTTCTGATGTGCTAACAGCCTAAATGCAAAAGTCTATGAAATTGCTTTTTAAATTTAATTACTACTGTTTAGCTGTTGGAACAGCAGTACATGTTTAAGTACTCGACACAAAATGGCCACCATGTAGTTGCCTCCTATGAAGATGGTTAAAGGGTTAGGGGTCGGGTCAGGTTTAGGCCATAGAAATGAATGAAAATGAATGGAAATCAATGCAAATTCTTCAAAAAGATATTAATCCATGGATATGTGTGTTTGTGTGTGTGTTCCTGTCTTGGCATCACAGTGAGAACCATTTTCCCGATTTCACCATCAAATTGAGGACCGTTTGTACCAAAGTGAGGACATTTTGCTGGTCCTCATGACCTATTTTGCTAACGGTTAGGTTTAGGACAAAGGTGTGAATTGACTTTAGGTTAAGGTTAGGGTTAGGCATGCACTGGTAATGGTTAGGTTTAGGGTTATTGTCAGGGTTAGGGCATAGAAAGGGTTGAAAATGACTGAAAATCAATGGAAGTCAATGGGAGTCAACACATGGTCCTCACTACATATAGCAAAACGAGTACCTGATGTTAATGTTGTACTTGTCCCAAGAAAGTTAAAGTCTCACACTCATCTTGATAAGTATTTTCTGGTTCTACTTCACTAATAGATCACATTCTTTAACTTCAGGTGAATCACTCTCAGGCCATAAATGCCACACCCACACAACCCCGTTGTGTCAGAGAGGATGGGACAGTGCTAATGGCTCACTCCACCTGTAAAGCAGGATTGGGTGAAGCATGCTCCCATGCAGCTGCACTGATGTATGCACTACTGGCAGCAGTCAATGTCAAAGATGGACAGTCCAGCGCTCAGAAGACCTGTGCCTGGGTCATTCCAGGCAAAACATCTCAAATCCAGTATGAGGAACTGAGCAAAATATCAATGACCAAGAAGAATAAATCAAAATCCACTACACTGCCCAGCATTCCTGTCCCTTCAAAGGATGAATACCTGAGGTTCTTCCAACAGCTGCACGAGTGTGATGTCCAGGAAGGAAATCCCAACAGAACAGCTATTTTGTCTGTCATCGCGGGTCACTCTGACAAATACATACCAAAGACTGTCCAACTGAACTTGCCACAACCTCTGACAAGTCTCTTCTCGAATGCAAGGTTACAAGCAGATTTATCATCACTACTGGTAGAGAGTGAAAAGGTCTTTGATGATCTTCAGCTAACGGAAAAAGAGGTATGTACATTGGCTGTCTAATTCTTCATAAAATTTGTAAAGCACTTCCTTATTTTTTACATTATTGGTATACTCACTAAGATTACTACACTTTTGGTAAAAGCTTCTGGTAAATGCATATTGGGTAAGTACTGGTATTAAGTATACTATTTGTACTTTGCTTAACACAAGGGTCCGCAACCTAAGGCTCCAGAGCCACAAGTGGCTCTTTGGATCTTCCACAGTGGGTCTTGATAACATTGGCTAAAAATAAAAAAGAACCAACTAATGTTTTTTTTTCCTGAAGACCTTTTTAAAAAAACTACTTTTTACTTGAAAGGTCATGTAACATTTGTGGCTCTAAACGAGTGTTATTTAGCTGGGCCGAGGGCAAATTTGGATTGTAAAGGTTGCAGACCCCTGGCTTAACACTAATATAAACAGATGTATCAACATTAAAAACTGCATTTAACTAACCTTCAGTGTTCAAATCATCTTGCAGTCATTTCCAGTAGAAAAGGCAGCTAGAGAACAGACAGCCAGCAAGGTGTGGTATGAGCAAAGAGCAGGCAGAGTCACAGCATCGGCCTTCCATGAGGCAGGCAGGACGGACAGTGCCATATCCTTGATTAAAAGTATTTGTTACCCTCGATTCTGTCAGGTTTCTACTGAGGTGGTGAGGTAAAGACAGAAGTGCATATGGAAAGGCTACATAACCAACCAGGTTTACCCAGGGTTGGCTTTTATTTAATGTTTAAGGGATATTGCAGAGTAACAAAGTTATTATCATTTCATTTCAAAGACTTAAGTGATGCAAGCTCAAGATAAGATCCCAGTCCTAACACTTCCACTATTTCATTTCGGCTCTGTCAAAAAGTCAGGTAATTATACAGTTAGATAATGTATACAATGTATAATTAGATCATGTTTGCATAACTGCTAATGCACAAGTTTTGGGTGTGAAGTAGTATACTCTAGGTTGTGATTGTTGTAAGTAGGAGTCATTCTAATTCATGTGTAACATAATTTTTCTAGATGGGAAAATCTAGATGAGCCAGTAACAAAGATACATTACATCAAAGCGTTGCAAGATCATCACACAGATTTCCGGGAGACAACAGCAGGCCTCATCATCAACACATGTTTGCCATGGATCGGTGCATCGCCAGATGGGATCATTACATGTGTCTGCCATGGTAAAGGTGTGCTTGAAATAAAATGTCCTTTTACCCTCAAAAAAGCTCTCTTGCCAACAGCTGTAACACTGACACAAACTTCTGTCTAGTGGAAAAGGACAATGTGATGACACTGAAGGCAAATCACATGTCACAAGTTCAAGCCCAAATGCATATTGCAGGTGTACAGTATTGTGACTTTGTTGTGTGGAGTCCCACTGAAATGTTTATACAACGCATTCAGTTTGATGACGTGTCCTTCAGTGAGACGTACAGCAGAGTAGCGCACTTCATCAAAACTAGACTTCTGCCAGAACTTTTGGGAAAGTACTACACGGTACCACGCACCGGGGTCTCCCCAATCTCAGAGAGACAGCCACATTCAGGATGCTACTGTGGTGAACCACAGGGAGCTCCAGAGGATGTAGTCATCTGCGCATCAAAACTATACAAGCGAGGACACTTTCACAGGTCTTGCTTGCAGATGACAAGGGTTCCAAAAGTGTGGAAATGTTATGAATGCAGGAAGATAAAGCAAAACTGAGGAACTACACTGTTATGCAACAGACATTATACAAAGCTAACATAACAAAAATATATTCAATAATATATAGCCTAAGGTTTTGTTTCCTTTTGTTCTGATGCCAGAGGTTTCCACTTATAAACATGGTGTCATTCCAGTAATCCCACTTCAGGTTATTTTCCAACTAAGGCAAAATACCTTATTATTAAGGTACTGCGATTGTCTTGTGATCTTTTAAAGTTGTGTTTAACCTGCCTTCTTTATTCCCTATTGTTCTTATTCTAATGATATGAAAATCTACACTGAGGAGAGGGACAAGCATAGATGAGGAGGGAAGAGGAGAGGAAGGAAGGGAAGAAGAGAGGCAGTGGGAGAGAAGGGATATTCTAATTCCAATTCTGTTACTTTGATGTACTGTAACAAGATAATTGGAATTAGAATATTCAACCTCTCTTCCTGCCTCTCCTCCTTCCCTTCCTTCCTCTCCTCTCCTCCTTCCTATCCTCTTTGCATCTCTTCTTTCAGTGTATATTTCATTTCAAGTAGAACTAGTGCAAAAAAAATCTACGTTGTGAGGAGAGGAAGATGAGGACCTGGGATGATTTTCTTGTCTTGTTTTTAATCCTGTCTTAATTTTGTGCGTTACTAAAATCACAATTGAAAAATGGTGACATGTTTCTCATGTTACTCTTCAGTAGTAAACCTTTAAAACATTAAATATTGTAATAATGAAACAAGTATATTGTTTGATCAACAAAAGTCAGATATATTTCAAAATGAAATACTTTGTGGGTTGGGATGTTTATTCTGCATGTCATCACTCTGGTGGAACAACAAGATGGCAAAGATTACAGAGGGCACAACACACTTTCACAATTTTGTCTAGTGGCGTGAGTCCACCTGAGGCTGAATAACAGTGATATTGGTATGGTTCCTTGCAAAATAGAGTACTTATTCCTTACAAGTCCTATAATTCTCTCCACATGGATGCGCACAGCTGCCAGTGTTCTCGATGAATCGATTTCTTCTGGGTGAAGCTGTGCTATTCCTTTTGTAAAGGCAAGTATCTTGAGTTGTGCATTGACAAGTCCTACAGAATCTGCTACATTAAACCCTCTGTCAGCAAGAACCACATCCCCAGGGGACAAGAGGTCAAGATATCCACTATGCTCCGTCACATACTTATCACTTGTCCTACCACCCCAACCTTTTGAAACAAAGCTAATGACCCCTTGTGGTGTTATGGAAATGAGATACTTAACTGTATTATGATATTTATATTGTGAATAGGTTTGTGCACGTGCTCTCATCTCTTAAGGTCTTTCAATGAACATCTCAAAGCAGTCAATAATACTAGTGCAATTTTTGAAGTTTTTTCTGTAACATATGGGAAGACTAATTAAAATCTGATCTCTGCTTGGCCACCTTATAATATTACACAGCCAGAAATACATAACATTCAGTGTGTTGTGGAAAACCCTACTAGCGGTTGATGTTGATGTATGATAACAATGCCCTAGGAAAAAAAAATGGTAAATTCATTCTCAAGTGCATTAATGTTAGTAAAAACTGCTGAGAAGGTGACAAACATGACTTAACATTAAGTAATGGTGATATAAAAGAGAATACAACAATCAATTTACAGTAAGAAGGCAGGCCAGTTAACTTATTGACTTTCTCATCTTTGCCTTGGAAACTTTCTTTACTGAATGTTAATGAACCTACTTGACCTTTGAGTTTACAGATTTCAGTCCTTAATCTCATACATTCTTCATTGAGTCTTTTAATTGTGACTTGGCAAGAAGCATTGGTACAGGAACCATCCATCGCCAATCCAACCTCCTGTCTGTCTTCTCCTCCATCCTGCTGGTCATCATCATCCACCTCTTGTCTGTCTTCTCCATCTTGCTGGTCATCATCATCCACCTCTTGTCTGTCTTCTCCATCCTGCTGGTCATTGCCATCCACCTCCTGTCTGTCCTCTGCTTTTCCTGTCTCTCCTCTGTCAGCATCAATCACTGCTCTTTTTCTTTTTAGAGCCTGAGTGTGTTCAAACCTGGCCATTTGATAAATCCTCTTTCGCTTGTTTGGAGAACTTAGATGAGGAAATATTGTTGGCATGTAGTCTGGGCTTAGCGGGCTTTGGCTTTTTGCACCTGATGAGACAAAGGTTTCAGTTAATGTAACTAGGTCTGTGTCCAAACCAGCTACAAAGAAACCAGAGAAATGAAACATCTTGCTAGCTTAATCTAAGATCAGCACAATATATCATCAATATTGGTGCACCACCCAAAGTAATAGACACTGAAAAGTATAAATGCTGTTTGTGGTATAGCAGTGGCCATAAAACAATACAACAATTAGGAGACAGATTGAAATCTCCTATGCGGTTTGACCAAATTTGAGTCATAAGACAGCAGGGGGAAGTCTCCTGGCAACATAGCTTGTAATACTGTACGTTTTCAACTTCTGTTGCTGTATATTTTACTGTCATTATGTTGCGTAAGTTCAATTGAATAGAATGTAAAAATACTACATTAATCTCAAAGAGCCTGCTGTAGACAGATATCTAACAACTGCAATCTCTGAAGCAAAATATTCAGATCTTCATATCAAATGCATTTGTTACACACGGTGTCTAATCAGTTTCAACGAGAATATCAACAGATTTTTGTTGAAAATATAATATTAAAGGCACAACACTAGGTGAAATGAAAGGGAAAAATGGAGAAAAACACAAAAATGCCTGAACATGCTCTTGAACAACGTCTAATAACTCGAAACTATAAGGGCCATCGATTTGATTCATGCACCGTATGAATCAGCAGGCCTTGCTGAACAATCATGGAGCTTCTCAAGTGCCTACTGCATTCACACTAATAAAGAAAAACAGAAAAGCATTAATGCATTCTCACTAATAATAATAATAATAAAGAATAAAGAGAAACAGGATCTCATGCCTTCAGCATTTACACAGTAATAATGAGGCTCTCCAATAGAGCACAGTTGTCTTAGATGATAAACTTCACGAGTGTTTGCATACATCTCTAGAATCGCTGTGTGAATTCTACAGGAAGATTTCATTTTATACAAGACCGCCTCCACTATTATTTTCACAGTGTAATCCTCTGCTTTTAGGCTTTGTAGCGTCAGCAGATTCTGAATAGCGGGAATGAGATGTGGAGTTCAGAGTCGACGCACAATGGGATCGTAGAAGACATCCATATATCCGTCGACTTCATCCCGCTCCTGTGAAGCTCGTGGAAGTCGCAAGTTGCTGGAGGCCTCCACGTCAACCTCATCCCTTGTCCCGGTCCCGTATTGCTATCGACTCTGTCCTTTGTTGCTTCAGAAGAGCGAAGACGACATCTGACACGACACGACTTTTATTTATTCAGGCGACCTAAATGCGAACACACTTAGGTCATGTTCCTGGTGGTTTGGTTGAACTTACCACCCAGGAAGGCATAGAGGATGGTGTTCAGGCAGCAGTGGAAGTAGGCCAGCGCTTCGGTGACAGAGATCCACGTCTCCACCGCCTGCTGCACCTTGCAGCTAGAAGACACAATGATGTTCAGCATCGTAAGGGTGTCCACGAAGATGCCAAGGCAGTAGGGCAGCCAGCAGCCGAAGAAGCAAACGACGAGGATCACCATCTTCTTCAGAGCTTTCTTCTTCTTCATCTTCAGCACCTGGCCCTTGGCTGCTCGGGAGAGACTGGAGATGAGTAGCAGATGAGCCCACCAGGATGTGCTGGAAGCAGAAAAACGCTTCACACTGGGTAGATGCGCTGACAGATCGTGCTGGAACCCACGCTCTCCACTCTGTCCTCCGCGAAGAGGTAGCCGGAGGAGCTTACGTCCTGTACATCCTGGACTCGGGCAAACACCAGGTCAGGTGCGACAGCATTGCGACAGCGTTGCGACAGCGTCCGCTGCCCAAAAGGGCAGCGTGAGTACAAACAGGAGGTTGGCGATGGAGAGATGGAGCTGGCACTTATCCGCCGTAGTTTTGACCGTCGTGTAGTAGCCCACGACAAGAACGACCAGTCCGTTGCCGACGATGCCCAGCGTGAATATTATGCCGTAAACCGTCGGGAAGAAGATCTTGTTGAAGTTGCTGCTGAGTGCTCGAGCCCACGGGTCACGGACGTTTAGGTCAAAGTCTGCACACCCGTCAGTTGTTTTTTTTGTTTGTTTGTTTTAAAGTTCTTAAAAGCCAGAAAAACAATTGTTTATAAACTAGAGTTTCTAACCACAATACTGGTCCTAACTATAACTGCTCTCAAGAATAACAGTTTAAAACTTTAAAGAGCTGTACATCATGTTTATTGATATAGGAAAACACCACGAATAACAACCCGAGCTTTGCTTCAGTTAAGAAAAAACAACAATAACAACAAGACAGAACCCACCTCTGCCATGTTTGTCTTGTAACGTTTTGGTATGACAGTGAGTTTGAGCGATTTTGCTGCAGCAGCAGCAGGCTGATTAGTTGTCTGACGGTCTGCAAGAGGACCTTCCCTACGTTAATAAGCAGACACGGTCAGCCGCTCAACCCGCCCCCTTTTTTTTCCTGTAGGATAGTCTTGATAATTGTCACATTTAGTATTGTTGCAATTATAATAAACATACAGTTGCATAAAAGAAGTATATTTTTCCACCGCAAATCTTAAACAAAGATTCTAAACAGAAAAAATATTCTGTTAAGATGAATTGAAAATATTTTTTAAATTCTACGATTAACTTCTGATTAATCGTTAGTTAATTATGGACATTCAAGCGATTAATCTCGGTTAAATATCATAATTGATTAACAAGCCTTAATATTGAAAAGTTATGTTGGAAATAAAGAGAAACACACTGACAAATACTGTATTATTGTTCATTTCCGGGGGGGGACAATAATATAAGCTTTGGACACCCAAATAGATGACCAGGTCTCTCTTGCAAAAGAGATTTGTAATCTCATTGAGTCATACCCGGTTAGATAAAGGTTACAACTATAGCACCACCCCTGTTTATACTGAATGTCTGTATGCTTTAAATGCTTGAAACTGAAGTCAAATTCCTTGTTTGTGCATACAATCTTGGCTAATAAAGCTGAGCTGATTCATCCAGGAGGTGTTGAAGTACCCTTTAACGGGTCCTCCTGCGCGTTCGTTCTTATCCACAGTAACCTGGAGGAATTCACAACACATTTAGAATAAATCACACGGAGACAGCTGTATATTCAAAGTACCTGGCCAGGGGAAGCTCTCATGTGATCCGGACACACACCGAGACGACTTCGAGCTTCCCGTGGGCATGTTGCTTTTTATTAAAAACAC
>JAHUTJ010042736.1:0-16771 GCA_036250325.1 Characodon lateralis | reverse complement strand
CCTCCACCAGTATCACGTAGTGACCTGGCCACTATCCTGCAAGAAGAATGGCTTAAAATCCCTCTGACCACTGTGCAGGACTTGTATATGTCATTCCCAAGACGAATTGATGCTGTATTGGCCACAACAGGAGGCCCTACACCATACTAATAAATGATTGTGGTCTAAAACCAGGTGTTTCACTTTCATTGTCCAACCCCTGTAGATTACCTCTTTACCTGTGGCATCTGCATTTTTCATCAAGAAAACGGGAAACCACATTTCAAAGGCTGACTTGCTGAAGAAGAAGAGTGTACTGAAGCAGTCCTGACCTGGTCCAGACACAGAATGATTATTTAGACGATGGCCATGTTCTGTAGGGCATGTTGGGACGTGTTTGCAGGAAGAATGGGACAGAAAAACCTGTATCCTTCATGGACACCAAGACAGCTTGCTTGTCCATCTAATTCTCAGTGCTGACAAAGAAGACCTGCTCCTACATCTGGACTGTGAAGCAGAGGACAATCCTCTCATTTACCCACACTTACAGGAAGTATTGTGCAGCATTTTAGGCTAGTAAGTTAAAGCCAGAGCACAAAGCATTCTTTAAGACAAGTTGCTTGCGTCACACAGATTGCATGAAAGACCTAGCTGCTGAAAGCTGGAGAAGAAAAAGTGGAAAAGCAACCTGTTGCTCCACCAGCTTTACAAACCCAGTTCAGGATGTTACAGGAGGTAGACTTTATCTTGAGAGCTGCGCCAATTTCTGGAAATAATTCATCTCGTCAAAAAGTTTTAAATCCTTTTTTTTTTTTTTTTTTTACTTCATAATACAATGCAACTGAGAGCAATCCCTGTTGTCCATACAGTGCTGAGATAAATCATTTTATCTTCAGAAGCTTTGCAGAACTGTGAGGGTTGTTGGTGTCTTTCATGAATAGATGTCCTGTTGTTTCAGGTATCCAGACTGGGAGCCTGGCAGAAGGTAAGTCACAGAAACACACAACCATCCAGATGCTTAGGAGCTGCAGTGGTTTATTATCAGCCGCAGGGTTGCAAGTAACCATTATTTTAATAGTCGGCTAAGCTATGGATTATTTCTCATCACTTCCTGTGATTCAACCTGTCTCACCTCTTCTAGTCTCCAATCCTTTATTTAACACTTTTACAACCTATAAAGTATAAATGTTAAATTTAACTGACTTCATTTTAACAAACATTTATTTTCAACTGCCAAAAAGTCAAATAAAGATCCGCATGTATTTAAGATTGAACCCTTTGGACCTTCAAGCTTTAAGAAGGATTATAAAAAGATGAACTTCAACATGTTCTGCAGCCAGGCTTGCTCTCTTTTTGAGGCGATATTCCCAGCATCAACTTCCAGGAATAAAGATTAATTCCCAGATAAACTCTCCAGTAAGACATTGAAGTTAAATAAAACCATTCCGTTTTGCAGCCAAACCGATTTACTCCATAACAAATGAAACCCTGAAATCAACCCAACCTGAACCGTTGGATCTGATGTGAGTCACATCTGGGTTTAACTTCCACTCTCCGAACACGTCTTGATGAACCGAGCAGATCTTTCAGCTTTAAAACAGCCTCATTCTCACCTGAGAAGTTCATTCAGTGTCGCAGAAAGTGTAATTTATCAAACTTTACTCCGCTTTGTCCACTCTCCTCCACCATTGCTGCTTTGACCCATAACTCATCATGGGATAGGGTACGCCAGGCAGTGCTGCCCTCTGCTGTCCCCTTCGTGAACTGCACGTGCTTCATAGCACCCCCCCACAGAGACTCAGATATTCAGACATCGATAGTGTTTACATTTTTTAAAATGACGCGTGAAATAATGTATCGACGTTTGTTCCTGATTGACACGATGGAAGCGCTGCAGCCTTATCAGGTGTAAAGTACGTTTCATCTTCCTCTCTGATCATCCGCAGATTATTTCAGATCTGGTCAACGTTGTTATTCACAGGTGGCTTTTCTCAGGAGAACCTGTTTGGTGTGGTTGAACTTCTCCGTATCTCTAAAAGAACTGATGAGTCCAGAAGTTTCTTTCTTTGGATCAAACCATCAAACTCAACTTCTGACCCTAAACGGAACAAAACAGTCTCCATTTGGACCTTTTAATTACAGAGTTCTGCTGCAGCTTTAGTCCTCATCAGCCTTCCGTTGGTGCACATCTGAGAATTTCTCCATCCAACTGTTTGTTTTCTGCCTGGGGTCACAGGGACATCCCAAACCTTTCTGCGGGCCTGCTGGGACCACCCCCCATGTCCTCCGGACCGGTAGGAGGGATGTCCTCCGGCTGGGGTGAGACACTGACATCGATCATGAACCCTCCATGTTTGTGTCTGCTCTGCATCTCCTTTTTTTACTGAACCTGTTTGCCTGCAGGAGGTCGCAGCCGCTCAGAAAACCTGATGGGACAGAACATGGTGAGTCGGACTCTCCGTTGATGTGCCGTTTTAGTTCAGATGCCGCTGCTCATGATGTTCTGATGATGAATTTGGTGTCCTCAGTCTCGGAGCAGAGTGGTGGTGGTGAAATACGACAGGAAGCCTCTGAGCAACAAGACTCTGTTTGCCTTCACCGAGACGTTCGGCCGCCTCAGAGAGCACCTGATTCTCACCAACAAGGTAGACCAACAAGCTCCGCCTCCTCGGGCTGAGTGGGTTCTGTCTGAACAGCCCCTGTGTTGCCGTGCACTGTTGCAGTTCTGGTTCAGAACCAGTTCCTGGAGCCAAAGCTGAGTTCAGTCAGTTGGATCAAGATGTACATGATGAAGATGTTCTGTAGCTGTTCCTCTGAAGCACCTTGAGTTTTGGTTTTATTTGGGTCTTTTTAAAGAGCAGAGATGAATCCAGGCGGTTGCCATGGAGATAAAATTTCTGGACCACTAGGGAACAAAGTTTCATATTATTCAAACTGGTTGAACCTTTTCCTTCCAGTCACCTAAAGACGTGATTCCTAACCGGAGGTTCGTACCCCTAGAGGTACGTGAGCACATTGCAGGGGGTACATTTTATTTCCAAGATGACGGGTAGATACCATCAGTTAGTGGGGATAATTCCTGGATGTGTGATGCTTTGTGACCCAGGAGCAAAATACACCAAGCTTCTATCAACCAAAAGAGCAAGAAAGGCCCAATAAAACCAGTACAGGTGGGAAAAACTAGAGCAGGGGTGTCATTGCTGTTTACCTGCACGATGCTCCGCTACCTGGAGAGAGAGAAGGCTTGGTGTCAGTGATCAGTTCACACTCTGACTGGGTCCAACAGGTTTATTTGTACTGCGATTGAGGTTGGTTCTGTTCCACTCCCTCCCAGCGTCCGTCTTCTCTCATACTAACAGCCTGACCCAAACCTCTGCAGTCTGATTCAGACTTTCCCAAACTGGGAATCAAGGAGTAAAATAGTTGAGACTGTCAACAGCCTTAGAGGCGGGTTCTGACTTGAATTATTCGACCCATTAGCTGGATCGGTTGGTCACTTGATTTAAAGGTCAAGTGAAGCACAATGACTGTCTGACCTGCTGCAGCTCAGTCACTCTCTGCTTCTTCTTCAGGCCTTCCTGGAGATGGAGACTCATGAAGCAGCTCTAAACATGGTCAACTACTACAAACAGCATCCAACCAAACTGTATGGAAAACCAGTGACCTTCTACCTCTCCCAGAGGCTGATGGTCATCGAGGTAACTGTGACAGGGCTTTCAGCTTGACGTGGGGAATGGAACGAACTCTGCTCACACATCCTCTGTTTCCCAGAAGGCTCACCGGTCTTCTGATCTGCCGGTGGAGAGACCTGTAAGGGACATCGCGGGCCACGGCAGCAAGGTGGTGTTCTTCGCCAACCTGCCCAAAGATGACGAGAAGAAGAAGGAGCTCCTGACCATCGCCAGACGTTTTGGTACTGTGGAGAAACACTTGTTCCTGACTGACCAGGTAAAACCAGCTATTTACTCTAAGCAGAACCACCTCAGGCCCGTTGGTTCTGCAGCCATGCTTATGATGTAATCAGAGCAGGTCTCACCTTTCTTCTTACTCTAAATTGACCAATAAGCAGAACATATTGAAGGCCCACCGCTTGTGTCAAATCATGTAACACAAGTTATTATTTCTGAAACTTACGTTGGTCCTTAATTTAAACTCTGGTGGTCTTACAACGTCTCAAAGGGTCCGAAATGTGACCCTATCCGTCTGGGAGAAACTGAAGCTGCGATGGTTTGAAGAAGTTCACGCAGACATGATGAACGCACAGTGGATGTGTCGGTGCAGCAGCAGACTGGGTCAGCAGAACCTGGCCTCTGAATTGATTCATTTGAAAGGGACATTATTAACGGTCAGTAGCAGGTACAGATGAGGTCCTGTTGTCACGGAGTCTATTTGTTTGGAAAGGGCCAAACCAATAATCATCATTATTCTGATTATTGGAGCTCCATTTAATGGCATTGATGAGAATAATTTGGGTTATCTATAAACTTGTGATGCAGGTTCTGTAGAGTCGAGATGTTTCCAACTTGAATCCTGCTTTTAGGTGAGTTCGGTTCTACAGCCTTGTTTGAATCCTGATCACATGCAGGATGTTTATGTAGAACTAAAGTCCAAAACTAAACTAAACCAAGGTGCAAATTTAAATACCAGAACCAAGCAAAAGGTCTGGGAATATTGAGGGTTCTGGTTCAGCTACAGAAATGCAAAGATGGACCGAACCAAAGCAATAGTTGAATTTCTCGCCTCAAATGATATCAAGCCGACTGTATGTGTCACCGGTACTGAAGAAAACACAAAGTCTGAATCCAGGCTCCTGTAGCATCGAAGCAGCAGACATTGGACCGGTGCCGTGCCGAGGGGTGTCCGTCCCAGCATCTGCTTCTATGGTGCATTCAAGTACAACTCGTACACCGGATTATCTATAAATCAAAGTCATTTAAACATTTTTTATTAGTAAATGTCAGAAAATCACTAAACAACAATATTGATCATTTTAAGGTGGTTAATAAACGTCTATTGTCTTTATGTTCTTTATGTGTTTATTAAATCCTAAAACTCTAGAAAACAGTTCTTACTACCTGCTGCCGGCCCGGTGATTGAAGTATAAATGAATACTTTTAGAATTTTTAAAGTTTGTTGATGACGATGATGACGATGCTCTGCATGTTGGAATGTGGCTCTACTGCTCCTTAAGCAGCTGCCATGTTGGAGCGGCGGACTGAGTCAACATGTTGGTGCGTTTCAGGCGTTTGTTCAACTGGGAACTATGGAGGACGCCGAGATGCTGGTGAAGTATTACAGCATGAACCCGCTCATCATCAAAGGAAGGCTGATCCGCCTCAACATCTGCACCAAATACAAAACCCTCAAGTAAGTAAAGCAAGAAATCAGTCCTGGTTGCTGGCATGAAAGCACCTGAAGGTGGCGCTGCTGGTTTATTGGAGTCAGAAAAGGATTAAATCCTGTTGTTGGTTCTTGTTTTTCAGTGTGAGCCACAGGCAGGAGGAAAAAGATGCTCAGAGCCAGAGGAGCAGTAGGTCAGACGCCGCCAGGGCATCCAAGTCTTCATCCAAGGGCAGAGAGGAGAAGAAGCAGGATGAAAAGGAGGACAAAGACAAATCTGCAGGAGTGGGGGAGGGCAAAGAGGACAAACCAGGAGAGAAGCAGGAGGGAGAGAAAGAGGGAGTTACAAGTGGAGACACAGATGAGGAGGAGCCTGAGAGAACAGAGTCTGGGATGGAGGAAGAGCAGGAGGAGAAGCACCAGGAGGAGGTGAGGAAAACACAACTTTAACTGTCAGTAAGGAAGCTATCATCTGATCAGCAGGTCAAAGTTCAGAATCAGCTTTATTGGCCAAGCTAAGGGCGTCCAGACATGAAGTATAGTTACATCAACTTTTGAGGAGCAGTACATGTATGTACAGCCATCTTTTCTTCCTTATATATGTGCATTTAGTTCCCAGCAGAGTAGCTGACCACTCAGGCCGAGAGGTGATGATTGGGTTCCTCAGAGAGACAGCCTGGGGGTAGAAACTGTCTGTGGCGCCGCCCCCTGAACAAATAGTGTCCAGGGTGTGTGGGGTCAGCAGACATGTTAGCTGCCCTTCTCCTGACCCTAGACCTACACAGGTCCTGGGAAAGGGTGGTTCCTAGGAACCAGAAGTGGTCCACAGTAGACACAGTGATGTAAAGGTGAGGGTAGGGAGTAGAGTGGTGTTCTATGGACGTCCACCATCATCTCCGCTGTCTAGAGAGGGTGTAGCTCCAGGTGGCTCTGACTGCACCAGTGGATTGTGAACTGTGATGCACTTTTAAATGAAAACCTTGTGTCTAAGAACATCTGCAGACGGAGCATGATTTCAGTATCAGCGTGTGCAGTAATATAAGGATACTAGGATGCAAAACTTGGTACGTGATAATATCTCAGTGCCATACAGCAAAATGATGCTGGTCTGTACTTTATATTTGGACTTCAACTGTCCTTCATGACCAGACCTGAGGTGGACATTGGAAAGGTCAAGGAGAGTTTGGGAGACAACATGATGACAGAGAAGTAAGAGAGCAGTGAGGAAACCGCTGGTAATGACACTGTTACCATCATGTCATGTTTTCCTGACATCATGCAGATACATCTCCACAGTCGGTTCATGATTGGCTCTCACCACAGGCAGGCACTCTCATTTCATCAGTTATAAACAGGAACTTAGCAACTTGCTCATTCCAGCAACAGGATTCTGGTGATGATGACACAAAAGAGGGCGGGGCTAAGAAGGAGGCAGAGTCAGAGGGAACAACTGAACCTAGAGGCTTTGCAGAGGAGCCAGAAAACAAAGAGGAAGAAGGTGCTGAAGCAGAAGAGAGCCATGAGGTGGCCGAAGGAGATGAGCCTGAAGATGAGGTGAGATGATCCTTCTCAGTAGGACCTGCCTGGTTTCTCTCTTTTCTGATGAAGGTCCATGTGTGTTTAGTTTGATCAGAGCTTCCTAGAGAACATGGAGGACTTTGTGACTCTGGACGAGCTGGAAGAAGATGAAGGCGATGCTTGCAGAGAGTCCGACGGCATTGGTTTGTAATCCGTTTATTGAGAAGTTTCAGTAACAATCAGATTATAGCTGCAGTTTCATCTGAAAACAAGCTGAACTTTCTTCTTCTGTTTCTTGATTTCTGCAGACAACACCAGGAAAGGGGTACGTCTTGGTCTCCCTTCAGCACAGTTTCAATAATTCCTGCCCTCCTTGATCCCTCAGCACCACCTTCATCACTGATGAGACATGTTAGTTCTGCAGTGAAGGATCTAAATGTGTTTCCCTTCAGGGTATGAGGGTAGTCAACATCCTCGGCTTCAGGCGTGGGTACAACTTTCTCAACGAGATGCTGGCGCTAGCCAAACCTTTTGGGAAGGTGGTCAAACACCTGGTTCTGGACCTGAGGCCTGAGGTACGTGCACCTGTCTGCATCTAAGGTTCACACTACAGGTCTTGATGCACCACCCCTATTTTTATTTTTTTTGCATAGTTCTTCAAACTACTAATGAAGCGTGGCCGCCATCAGACTTGAGTCCGATGTCGATGACCCCAAAGCGACCCACATAGACTGTAGATGTCACACAGCAGCATCTGTTTAGGGAAGTAATGGATGTCGGCATTTCTGCGTTAAGTTGTTGATCAACGGGAGCCGACAATCTTCTGACCACATCATAACATGATGAAGAAAGGTCAGAAAACAGCTCAGCTACCAGCGTCTTTTACTACAGCAGCGATGCTGCTTCTGTAGGGTCGTCTGGATGCTGGTCGGAACCAGGAAGATGGTTTAAAAGTCCGATGAAATGAGACAATACCGTTCTGACTGTGGATGCTTTGAGAACCGTCTGATACGCGTCTAATTTAGTACCACATGCAGGAGTGGCACGATTCTGGTTATTTTGGTGGTGAACATTTGCCTGCAGTGTGAAGGTAGCCTCACTCCACCTCCAGAGAGGAATGATATGTTGTGTTTCAGAGGAAAACAGAAATAGAATCCATCCACGGATCCGGACGGTCCCACTCTGATCTGTTTTCACTCCAATCAGCCAGTGTGGTTCCTACAGACCGACTTTGGCTTAAAACGTACAGCTTCTAGTTTTATTCCAGGAGTCAAGCCACATTTCTTCTGTATTGAAAGAAAGAAACAGAAACTGATCAGTGGAGCATTTTAGATCAATCCCTGAATTCAGATGTTTCTGGAACACAAAGTTCCAGAAACATCTTGTGTGTTAAGTCCCAGTTCATCTGGTCCGTCGAGCTGCTGTGATCATGTGTCGGAAGCACATGGGACACGTTTTGGTTCTGTATGGAGGCCCAGACAGAAGTGTTGAAACATCTGATCCCATTTCCTTTCTCATCCCCGCCCCACTACTACCTCCTCTTCCTCAGGCGTACATCCAGTTTGAGGAGGAGGCAGATGCCATTGCCATGGCGAAGTTTTATAACGCTAATGTGACGGCAACGGTATGCGGCCGACCGGTGAGGATCACCCACTCTCTGAGCTACCCCACCATCCAGGTGAGTCCTTCATCTCTTCTTCTGTGGTTTCCAGGACGAGCCGTCTCCTGTTCTCCCTTAGAACAAAACATGTTGAACTTAGTTTGGCTCTTTTCAAGTCATAAAAGCTGCTCCTCCGTAGCCTCAGATCAGACTCCAGCTGTTTTCCAGGTCTTTCTTTAAGTTCGTTACTTTGAGCCTTTTAGACGAAACAGATTTTGTTCAGCTGAATTCAGTTCTTTACTGTGAAACCTTAGAAATCCCAGTGGAAAACCCAACATTTCTTGGTTTCGTCTGGGCTGCAAAGTATCAGAATACACCTTGGTCTAAAGACACTGTTGTAGAGTTAGTGTGGTGAAGAGGATGCTCTGAGCTGGCCTTTTATAATTTTCATTTTATGAAGCATCCTTGTTTAGCAGTTCCCTGAATGGTGGCAGCATTATTTATGAGCTGCTTTAGCTTTGTTGGTGACTCTCATACTGCTACTCCATCAGATTGATGTAGCCGAGGTTCTCATGGTCATGGGTTACATCGGAGCAAAGGCCTTTATACAGAGAATAGAAAAGGTCTAGTCATAATCTGCCTTGCCGAGAACAGGTTTTGCACAGGAGCTGTGTTCATCTCTGACTTTTGCATAAAACAATGCTTTACTTTTTCTGGTGAAGAAATTGTTGAGACATCAGAAGTGTGGAAGATCGAGAGGCTTGGTTAAAACATCCAGATACTGCTGCAACACATGAGCCGATGACCTCACATGCCAAGTCAGCATGAGCTGATGGTGGTGATGATAGCACAGATAAACTCCCTTGGAAAGGGATATAGATGAGAAGTTTCAGCTTACAGTTCAATATGCGGAGATGATAGTTGAATATCCTGGATTACTCCGTATGTTGTTGACGAGACCTGCTAATCAGCGGTCTTTAGCTCTAACACTCTTCTTCAGATCTGTCTTCCTGGTTCATCTGAAAGCCAGGCGGAGATGTTGGAGTTGAGGATATGATCCTGCATCTGGAGCTCGGTGAGGTTCTGCCTTCCAGATACACTGGCGGGGGATCTAGCCTGCCTATTCATCTCCTCTACGTTTCAAACTTCCACTCTCTTCACTTTGCTCCTGCTCTGCATCCACATTGTTCCCTTTTTAAATCATCAAGACTTTGTTGAGAGTTTGGGAATCGATCAGCTGATCCTGCTTGTAATACTCCCCCGTTCCTATGGTTACACATCACAGGCGGCAACAAGTGAGAGCAGAAAACCCTCAAGAAACTAAAGCTGCACAAAGTATCCCGAGTATATCGTCATGGCAATATCAGTATCAGACCTACAGCTGATATGTTCCAAGCGTTATGAGCTATTGTAATATTTAGCTAGTTGGACCCAGAATGCTGAAGGTCACCAAGGAGATAGGCAGATATCACAGCTGATACCAAGCTGTTTTATAATGCTAACCCTATTAAAATGAAAATTTCCTCATTTAGTTAAAATGAGGAAACATCTCAGAAACATGTAAATGTCTGGTAATGGAGCTACCGATGTTCTTGAGGGTCAAAGTGGAGACTCTTCAGTCTGCGAGCTTGGATTGAGCTGACTACATCACCTGCGTAGAGATGACCTGATCTGTCGTGATCGCTAGAATCAAACTGGACGGAGTGTAATAGAAATGTTGGGGAGAGGGTGATCGTGTTCACAGCCTCGGTTTTCTGTGTCTGTCTGTGTGTTCAGTGTGGATCCAGCAGGGTCGTCTATATCGGTCAGATTCCCAACATAAAATACTCCGACCAGGACATTCTGAAGCTGGCAGAGCCGTACGGGAAAATCCGGAAGTACTTCCTGCACCGGCTCAGGAGAGAGGTACAGGTTCTGGACTGAGGTTGTCGAACCTGGACTGTGGTGCAGACTCTAACTGACAGAACGTTTGTGTATCTGCAGTGTTTCATCGAGATGGAAAAAGCTGAATCTGCTGAGAAAATGGCTGAAGCCTGTAAGGGGAAGCAGCTGAAGTTCAACGGGAAACGTCTGACCATCTACGTGAGCCGGAAATACAAACAGCTCAAACACGGGTGAGTCTCAGGACCCAGCCAGGGCCGCAGTCAGCAGACCTTCACTCACAGAAGCTTCTGTTTGTTCAGTCATCGCTATCCCAACACAGCGAAGAGGGAGAAGAGCAGATCCCCAGAGAAATCCAGCAAGGACGCTGAAGAGCCGCCGGCAAAGAAACCAAAACAGGAGGCGGAGTCAGAGGAGGATGAGGAGGAAGAAGTGAAGGCTGAGGGGACAGAAGAGGAGGAGGAGGAGGAGGAGGAGGCTGCGGTGGCGGGGGAGCACTGTGACATCAGTGAAGATGTGAAGGTGGAGAAAAACTCAGCTGAGAAGCTTGCAGAAGATTCTGAGGAGATGGAACTCAGTAAAGAGGTGAGTCTGACATTCAGAATGACTAATTGATAATCACTGGTTCTGGCTCTGGTTCTGAACATAAATGTTCTGCTGGTTGAGGTCCGAGTGAAATAATCTCAGTGCCTGCTGGAGAACAGATCAGTTTTCTGTCTTCTGGAGATGTTGAAACCAGTTGAGTTTATCACAGCCGAGGTGTTTGATGGTCTCTAATGCAGAAGCTGCAGATTGGAACCGGCATCTACCTGGAGCCATCTTGGTTTTATTTTCAGCTTTTGTCCCTGTTCTAGTGCAAATGGACCCATCTGTGGCCCACATGAAGATGCTTTATAGGGTCACAGTTGGTGGAAACGTTCTGTGTGGAACGGCAGAGTTTCTACAGTAACCATCTGCATTTTCTGACCATAGAGACACATGTGAGCGCCCTCTTCTGGATGAGAGTGGGGACTGTAACTGTTCAGGGTGAATATGGAACATGTAATCAATACAAGCCCACCAATCAGAAGCTTCTCTGTGTTTCAGCTGCTGTTGTGGATGAGTTCAGGGTTCCTACAGGAGGTCCATCATGGAGACATATTTATGATTCTGTATCAATAAGATCAAGTTCAAAAATACTTTATTAATCCCAAAGGGAAATTAAATGTTGTTGTAGCTCATATTATGAAGGTTTCTTCAGAGCCGTTGTAGATGCTGATGGCTGTGGGCAGGAAGGATCTCCTGTAGAGCTCCGTCTTACAGCAGATCTGAAGAAGCCTCTGACTGAAGACACTCTGTTGTTGTAGGACAGTCTGATGAAGAGGATGCTCAGGGTTCTCCATAATGTTCTTCATTTTATGAAGAANCTGTAGCGCTCCGTCTTACAGCAGATCTGAAGAAGCCTCTGACTGAAGACACTCTGTTGTTGTAGGACAGTCTGATGAAGAGGATGCTCAGGGTTCTCCATAATGTTCTTCATTTTATGAAGAATCCCTCTTTCCACAATGATCTCCAGAGGAGTCCCCAGAACAGAACCAGCCTTCTTTATCAGCTTGTTGAGCTTTTTTAAGTCCCTGGTTCTGATGCTGCTTACCCAGCAGATGATGGAGAAGAGATCAGATTCTCCACAACAGACTTATAGAAGATCTGCAGCATCTTGCTGCAAACACTGAAGGTCCTAAGCTTCCTCAAGAAGTACAGTCTGCTCTGTCCCTTCTTCACAGTTGCATCTCCACTCTAGTCTGTTTTCCAGGTGAACACCGAGGTATTTATCCTCCTCCACCACCTCCACTTCTTCTCCCATGATGGAAATAGTGTTTGACTTATTCCTGTTTCTCTTAAAATCTACAATCATCTCCTTTGTTTTAGTCACGTTCAAAATGTTTCTTGCTCTGATTTCTATTTAATTTCCATCCAGCCTTCATGGTGTTTGACATCTCCAGAAAACATCACACAGAAACAGAACGCACACGAAAACACCATAGAAATGAATTGTTATACAGAAATAATCAAAACAAGGTCCGTTTCCCTGCTGTTCCGGTGTTTGGACTCATAGATCAGGGTTTTACTCTAGGCCTGTGGTTCTGAAACTGGGTTGTAAAATACCCAAAAACAAAATTCCAACTGGATCATTTGTTTGGGCCTGAAATGAGTCTAGAGTTTTGAACCGGAAAATGTGCAGAACCTTTAGAACTGTCCTCAGGGTTAAAGGACCATGGCCTGCTCTTCTGTTCTGCAGGAGGAGATGGACACATCGACCAATCAGAACGGACAGACAGAGGCTCCACCCCCTACGGATGTCAACCCCAACGAGGCGGTTCTCCCGCCCTATGACCCCAACACTCCAATTGGTGAGAAAACCCAACCCGCTGCTGCCATGATAACATTAGAAAGAAAATACTGACCTCTGATTGGTTGTTCAGGTGTGGAGCATGTGAAGATGGGTTACTACTGTCGCATCTGCTTCCTGTTTTACTCCAATGAAGACAAGGCCAAGAAAACCCACTGCAGCAGCCAGGCGCACTACGACAAGCTGCAGGTGAGACCTGGCCCTGCCCACTGTGAGCGTTTCAGAATCTTTAAGGTGACCCGTAACGACTTTCTGGTTTTTACTGAGCGGTTCCTCAGTGGAGACCAGGGGCCTCATGTTCTAATCAGTGTCCAGCTTTCATACCGAAATTGGCTTTAGGGAGAAATTCTGCAACTTGCGACGCAGAAAGAAATTCAGATGTAGAAACAGTGTGTAGACACGTCACCGCACACGTAGCCTTCATACGTCCCAATCTGCGGTGAATTGGGCTCAGCAGTACAAAGTGCTAGAACCGCCCCGTCCCCGCCCCTAAGTTTATATGCAAAGTAGTATAAATAGCCGGAAGTCACCCACCACGTCTCCAAATAACCATGGCAATGGTGCTGTGACAGTCACAGAACCGAGCTGGTTATTTTGGTGGAGGAACGCTAAGAGAGACTTTGACTAGACCATGAGGGATGTTTGTAGTCAGTTAAGGCAAACCAACAACTACCTCAATGACATCAGCAACTCAAACCTGACTGAGTCAGGGCCTGCCTGCATCAGATCCAAACGGCGCCATCTAGCTGCTGCATTGAGCTCAATTACAGATCCTGGTCATAAAAGTAGAATATCATAAAAAAAAAAAAAATTTGATTTATTTCAGTAATTCCATTCAAAAAACGCAACTTGTAAATTATATCCATTCATTACACACAGACTATATTTGAAATATAAATTTTTTTTAATTATAACTGACAAGTAATGAAAACCCCAAATTCAGTATCTCAGAAAATTAGAATATTAAGACCAATACAAAAAAAGGATTTCTAGAAATGTTGGCCAACTGAAAAGTGTGAGCATGTACAGCACTCCATACTGAGTTGGGGCTCCTTTTGCTTGGATTACTGCAGCAATGCAGCGTGGCGTGGAGTCCATCAGTCTGTGGCACTGCTCAGGTGTTATGAGAGCCCAGGTTGCTCTGATGGTGGCCTTCAGCTCTTCTGAATGGTTGGGTCTGGCGTATTGCATCTTCCTCTTCACAATACCCCATAGAGTTTCTACGGGGTTAAGGTCAGGCGAGTTGCTGGCCCATTAAGAACAGGGATACCATGGTCCTTAAACCAGTTTATTTTTATTTAACCATGAAAATCCCATTGAGATTTACCAGTCTCTTTTTCAAGGGAGTCCTGGCCAAGACAGCAGCAAACATCAACACATTAAAAACAATTTACACCAACAGTTTCATAAAACAATTCATTCATTTCCAAACTTTTAAGCAATAGTTTAAATTGTCCTATTGGAACCAGTTCCTTTCCAGTCATTTTGTAAAAGGGTCCATGTTGTGAGGGCAAAATACTGAAATGCCACCTTACCAGGCTGTGTGTGAACACTTGGTACAAACAGTAGCAGTGATTTTTGAAAGTGTAAAGATTACAGTCCAGCTGCTCTTGGTTGAATATATTCAGAGAGATATGGGGGGAGCAGACGCAGAATACCCCTATAAACGAACATATAGCAATGAGTCTCCGAGGCTGGCCAGCCCACGCGTGTGTAAAGTTCACAATGATGTGTGCAAGGCTTACAGTTCGATAAAAATATAAAGAGGCCTGATAAACAGCTTCTAATGGTTTTAATATAATACTATATAATTGTGCTGGAGCATTCATATAAATGAGATCACCGTAATCCAAAATGGGTAAAAAAGGTTACTGCTACTAGTTTCTCTTTGCATTAAAAGAGAAACATTTCTAAAATAGAAGCCGATTTTCAATCAGTTTCCTAGTTAATTGTTCAACATACCCTTCAAAGCTAAGATTAAATATCTAGATATTTAAAAGATTGAACTCTTTCAATTTCTGCCCCTTGAAGAGTGACGACAGGATAATTAATCTGCAGATTAGGCTTGGTTTTTGAAAATAACATTAGCAAAATACAGAATAAGTTTCTACAATTACACTTTTCTTTAAATTCAAATAAGAGCAAGTTGAACGCATTTTGTAACGTAGAGACACTGGCACTAAGTTTTCGCAGAACTATAGATAACCATATCATCGGCGTAAAAATGGTATTTAGTGTCCACCAGGTCCTGGCCAACATCCTTCACATAGATAGTAGATAGGAGTGGCCCCAAAACAGAGCCTTGGGGGACTCCTTTAGTTACTGTAAGAATATTAGAACAAATATTTCC
The DNA here is from genome assembly GCA_036250325.1 of Characodon lateralis. Classification (NCBI taxonomy): domain Eukaryota; kingdom Metazoa; phylum Chordata; class Actinopteri; order Cyprinodontiformes; family Goodeidae; genus Characodon; species Characodon lateralis. Next base: position 1,714 of record JAHUTJ010042736.1, on the reverse strand, counting down.
AGATTTGATACATTAGTATCTGTCAGTAAGGTCATCACAAATCCATCCAACAGCTTTTCTAGATAGTCCAATACTAATCAAACTCTCTTCGAGTAAAATATGATTTACTGAATCAAAAGCTTTTGACAAATGAATGAAAAGTGCGGCACAGTGTTGCTTGTTGTCAAGAGCTGCCGAAATATCATTGATCACTTTCAGTGTTGCTGTTATGGTGCCAACGACCTTTTCTAAAACCTGAAATAAACATAGTAGGTTATTGGAGTATAAATAGTCTTTCAACTGTTCATTTATTAAAGAAATGTTTGATAAAAAGCAAAGCTTTGATATTGGCCTATAGTTATTTAAGATTGCTGGATCAGCACCTTTGAATAACAGAGTGACAAAAGCTCATTTCCAGATTATAGGAATTGGCATTGTGCTCAGACTTAAGTTAAAAATGTAAGTCAAAGGTTGTGCTATAAAATCTGCTGCAATTATTGAAAAATAGGAATCAATTAAGTCAGGTGCTTGAGGTTTTCGTGCATCTATTGATTTTACAGGCTGGAAACTAAATGTTGATGAAATTCAGACTAGGCATTTTTGATCCGAGAGGTACTTTCATTTCTTAATTTTTAAATAAAAACAAGTGAGTGTAGCTAAATATCCCAATCACGTTTTAAACCATTTTACCTTGACTTTGCCCAGGCTAAATTTCTGTCATGGAAAGCATTTGCCAATTCTGGTGTAAACCAAGGATTATTTCTACCGTTGTTTCTAGATGTTTTAAAGGGGGCATGCTTATTAACAACAGCCATAAAACAGTCAGAGAAAAATGACCAAGCTGTTTCAACATCTGGAATGAGCTCAAGTTTATTCCACAGGCACTTATAGAGATCATGATAAAACATCTGTTCAATAAAGTGTTTTAATTCTCTTTTTACAATAATGCGTGGCTTCCGTTTCTCCATCTTAGTATTTCTAACAGGCCACTGAGAGCGTTGCAGAAACCCCAGTTGAACAGTATTTTTGTTACTATCAGATCAGTCAGGGTGGACTTTGACAGACGCTTATTATTTGGATGAGTAGGGGACTCAATTAATTATGTTAAATTTAATTGATCACACAGAATTTTAAAATCATCAGAATTTGGACTAAGCCAGTCGCAGTTTAGCTCTCCAATTAGTTTCATTTGAATCAATCTTAAATAGAAAATCCTTCAATGATTGAAGTGCATTTGAGGCACATTTACATTTAAACCTCTAAAATTTCAGATTGTGTACCACGAGATTCTGCTTGTAACAAACTTACCTGGAGGGATGAATTTATATAAAAGGCCACACCCCCACCTATGGATGGTCTGTTAACACGATACAGTGCCTTGTGAAAGTATTCGGCCCCCTTGAACTGGTCAACCTCTTGCCACATTTCAGGCTTCAAACATAAAGATATAAAATTCAAATCTTTTGTGAAGAATCAACAACAAGTGGGACACAATCATGAAGTGGAATGAAATTTATTGGATGTGTCAAACTTTTTTAACAAATAAAAACTGAAAAGTGGGGCGTGTAATATTATTCGGCCCCCTTGCGTTAATACTTTGTAGCGCCACCTTTGCTGCAATTACAGCTGCAAGTCTCTTGGGGTTTGTCTCTATCAGTTTTCACATCGAGAGACTGAAATTCTTGCCCATTCTTCCTTGCAAAACAGCTGGAGCTCAGTGAGGTTGGATGGAGAG
>JAHUTJ010042735.1:0-16780 GCA_036250325.1 Characodon lateralis | reverse complement strand
TTTTATCATTTGATTTGTTTTTCTGTGTCTGTATCTGTGTTTATTTGCTTTGTGATTGTATTGTAATTGTATGTACAGCGCTTTGAGTGTCTCGTTGCTGAAAAGCGCTATATAAATAAACTTACCTCACCTTACCTTTTATTTTGGGCTTGTTTTATATATAATATCCTGCAGGTAAATAAATACTTTTTCTGGTATTTTTGCATTATTTAAAGATAATGTTCATTGATTCCTTCTTGGTTTCAATTCACTGTTCTGTTAGTGCAATAAATGTCTTGGTTTTATTAAACTTAGTAAATAGTTGTTTAAAAAGTCACGATTTCAATCTTGACCAAAATAACGTGATTAGAATTTGTATCGCTACCAAAGGGAATCTCAGGGTTTAGACCTAACCAGCAACTCTGAAACGTATTTAGGCTGAAGACCAATCAGTGCCTTAGAAACATCAACCAGATTTAATCCTGTCTTCCGACCAACCAGAGCTGGTGTTTAAGGGCTAGGGAGAAATGGTCCATCTACCTGCCGTTGGTCAGGATTCTGGCAGCATCATTTGGAAGGATTTTGAAAAGCATGCACCAGTTTTTCCAGGTACAGTTTTAAATTGAAACTCTGTGCCGTTGTAAACTCAAAGATGAGCTCCTTTTGCATGAATTATTGCATCAGTCTGGTGTGGCATGGAGGCGATTAGCCTGTGCTTCTGCTGAGGTGTAATGGATTGCTATAAAAGCAGCCTTCATGCCGTCTGCATCGTTGGTTCTGGTGTCTCTCATCTTCCTCTTGCTCTAAAGTGTCCTGCTAGATGGCTGCGTTGACACAGTGGACTAACATCAGCAGGTCACATGGCACCCCAGATCCTTAACGAGTGAGGAAATGTTCAGTCCAGTCTCTTTTCACCTTGGTCCAGGTAAGATGCTTCTTACTTGCTTAAAGTTCAGGTCAAATTAGTTTACATGCTCCGGTTTTGCATTTGAATCCAACATGACCCAGGTACACACCCAACACACACTCCAGTGTACCGTGACCTCCCTAATGGAGTTGTTTTTTATTAAAATTTAAAGGGAGAACTGTATTTTCTTTTGGTTTAGCCTTTCAGAGTCCAGGCGCTGCAGACAATTAATGCACAGTTAGTTTTACCAGACATTTCTGTTTCTCAACAAAAAATGCAGAAAATGTGTCTATCTTACCATTTTGTCCCCATTTCTAAGCTCCTGCTTCACTTTGTTTTGCAGTTTTGATCACATTTGATCTGATGCCATTATGATCAGACTTTGAAGTTCAGAGTGAGAAACATACTGCTATTATAATCAATACAAAGACTGTGTTTTAGTAGTTATGGCCACTATTGTCTTCTCCTGCCAGCAGTAGTCTTTGGAGTCGGCAGACAAACAGCATCCCTTTCCCTGAAATCGTATTAAAGAAATCCCAACTGACATTCTTGCATAAATGTTTAAATTAAAAGCTTTAGAAACAACAAATGAAAATATGTGTTCTGATGTATAAAGGCAGCTATTCTGAGCTTTAAAATGATAATTCATGAAATAACGCTGAATTCTATGACTTTTTTTCCTCATAAAATGCATCTTATGCATGATCATTATTTTAAAGAGCATGGTGAGTCACTTTTTATCTTTGTCTTCCATATTTTTTCTTCTCCTAGATTAAAAACGAATGTAGCTCATAAAAAACAAGCAATCATGTTTGTCTTTGAACAAACAAAAATAGAAAAGCGGAGTTTAAAGACGTCTGAAATTCTGAAAGTCGCCTCTCATTTGTGTTTTCTGTCTTCATTTAGCAGAATAAATTAAGTTATGTCATCATTCAGCTTTACTTAGGAGAATGATTCTAGTTACTTGCTATAAACCTGTTTCAGTACCAAATGAAGAATATCTGAATTGGTTTTAATCCTATTATCACCAACAGCCAGGGTAGAAAACAGAACCAACACAGAACAAGAAACTGAAATCTGATTCATCATTGCTGGCAAAATTTAAACACAAGGAAACATTTTATTTAAAATCAGCATCATTCAAACAGCTGAAAGGTTTCATTCTTTCAAACACTAAAGAACATTATTTTAAATGGAGGAAAAATAAGAAATATTCAAAGTATTTCCATATCTGACAACATTTCTGTCACCAAACCACAACCTTATCTAGTCCAACACAGTTAATTAGCCCAGAGCACATTACACAGACTTACATCAGTTTCCTTTAAACCAAGTCATCTCACTATATATATTTTTAATGAACCTGGGGTCCTTTTGTCCCAAACGGAGAATGAAAGTCTCCACAAAGAGGAAATATAACCACGAGCCCCCAGCAAGTAATATCGACCACCCCACTTTTATTCAACTGTGTTATGAATGAATGATTTTTATTTCGAACATGTACAGTAACTCACAGTTCTAGCAAATGAAAACATTTATACCAATAAGTAACAATGAAACAAACGAACAAGTACAAGTACAAACTTAATATGTCCGAAAAGGAGCAGGAAGAAGCATCGGCTTATTAATCCTGCCCCTTTCCCCACTGCACAGTTCTATATCCAACACATACATCCACACCCACAAACAATAAAAATAATCTGTTATAACACCTCAAATACACTACCCTTCTTCTTTGTTCTTAAAAATCATACTTTTACACAACATCTTTAACTGGATCATGCTTGGACATGACCTGAGCTCCATGTTTAGGCTGTTCCACAATCTCACTCCACAAACTGAAATGTTTTAGGGGGAGAGAACCCACAAATGTCAAAACAAAATTCAAAAACCAAATCTTTTGGTTCAGTAAATGTTCACAAAACTTGAACAAAATTGATATTAGCTTATCTGTACGTAAAAAAGAGCATAAAATCCTGCATGAGCCTAACCTCTTAAAGATGGGATTGTTTGGATTTTAATGAAGATTTTATCCTAACATCCTAATTTGATGGGATTCTGTGGATTAGTTCTGAGCAGTCACTATTTACCAGCAGTGAAAATTAGTTAGAGTAATCTCTGTTTGGAGAATCCAAGAGAAAATCTTAACTAACATCTACTAACAGCTACAGAAGCTTACAGGTAGTCAAAAATCAACTGGTGAGGAGATAAACAGCAAAAGCTTCTCAATGGTTACCAAGGATCAAGCATACAGCTACTGAGAATCCAATTATCAGCTACTAAGAGTTGAGTAGATCAAATTTAGGGGAATAGTAACTCAGGGTCACACCAATAACTATTTAAGGACAAGATTACCGCTAGTTAGAGTCAACCTAAGAAATAAAAAAGAAGAAAACATTTTTACATTTAGGTAGTTTTACATAGTAGAACTTTGCTCTGATTAGCCTCTAGCTTGACTCCCTCATCCCTTCTTGATTCTCCAATCTGGGATCAATCTGACTGCTTTCCACCACTGGTAAGTTACTGATGTAGGGACCCACAGCCATGGTTACCATGTGAAAGGCCAGTACAAACTTTCCTGGAACTTTCAAAATAAATTGCATTAACCTACTTCCGGCACAGCCAGGAAATGGGGTAACTGCGGACTTCCTGTGATGCCACTGTCCAAATAAAAGCACCGTTCTTACTACATCCTGCCTCTTCCAGTCTCTTCCTGGATTGTTTTAGCATAGTAAAGAGTTTGTTGATTGAAATATGTTTGACTTTGAGTTGACTTATTTTTGTTAATAAATTCTTGTATTTTAAGAAATTGTGTGAATTCATTCCATATATGTGCAGAGTTTATGCTGTTCAATAATGTCAGAGCTCGTCTCACAACCCTTAACAGACTGAAATATTATTTGATAAAATATTAAAATATCAATATTAAATAATATTTTCAGATTAATAATCATAACACTGACTACTTGTAATTCTTCACTGGAACTCAAAATTGCTAAAAGAACCAAACTATCCCTTTAAACCAAACTTGACCTTAACAAACCTTAACGATGATCCCGACCCAACTTATTCCCTAACAAAGTTTCTGTTAGCTTGGCCAGCAAAGTGCTCCATGTCTCGATGTATTATGTCAAACCCATTGAAAACAGACATTAAAGAGATGTCCCACTCCTAAAATGACCACTGATTTGAGTGGTGTGTTCTGATTGGGCTCTTCTTAGCAATTCTTAGCAAGTCTGCAGATCAATTTCTTTCACATGTAGGTCCTTACAGTAAATTTAACACATATAGCACAGAAAGGATTTGAATGCAACAATGAATGACAAGAACCAAATTTAGCACTGAGCAGTTTCTGTGTGTGTCTTAACATACCAACGGCCAAATTAGCGATGAAGAAGTTGGTGACGGTTCGCAGTGTCTTGAAGCGATAAATGACGTAGATGACCAGAGAGTTACCCAGAACCCCCAGCACGATGATGGTGCTGTAGGCCAAAATCAACACCACCTTCAAACAAACAAAAGCAAACAGCTGTCAGATGTATTCACGTTGATATGAAGTGAAATGTAAATTTGAATCTTCGGTTAAAGATGGAGGATAATCTAGGAATACTGTAAACAGAAATGTGACCTGTACCTGAACACTCAGCAGCCGGATGGGGTCTTCTGGAAAATTCACTCCCTCAAATCCCGTGGGCAGAACCGGGGGCGGGATGCCGATATTCGGAGAGTAATCATGGTAGCCAAGGTTGTCGGGGTCACTGTCAGGCGTGGGGAGGAACCGGAGCTCCTCCTGCGTGGCGTTGACTTCACCGAAGGCCTCCATGTCCGGTCATACGTGTCCAGCCAGCAGCTCCATTTCATTCCAGCTCGCACTGCCTGCTGGATTAAGAAGAAAACGGTAAATGACGGGTAAAATGTTTTATTTACAACAGTCTCTGATCAGGGTACTTATGTGTGAAGGACACTTTCTCAGTTTTCAAGAGGCACTTGGATATATTTGTATTTCTGGAAATTGAAATGCTACAGAAAAAAATCTGATGTTGCTCCTTTCATCTAAGGAGGCAAACCACGCAACACTCGTGGATTAGTTTGAAGTGGATCACACACCAGGATCATAATCACTGACAGCTCAATCAGGTGACAAAAGGACCAAAAACAGGAGCACTTATTCTGGCCTAAGCAATAGCATTGTTAATAAAAGGCATGAGTCCCCAAACAACAGCTTACATAACAACATAAGCGCTGGCAAATTAACTCTGATCTGAATATGTTAAAATAAGTACAACATGCAGCCAGTTTAGTGAAGAGCAGAAAGCTTTGGACTAAATCGTCAATTGCTCTTCATTCCTTTAAACAAACAAACACAAGAATATGTCTCTTTCTTAAATTTACTCTTCTTTAAAATCAGCTTAGACTCCCTTATATGAAGAATTAGGATCATTTTAAGCAGTTTCCTCTTAAATTATTTCACTGCACAGCCCTGTCTCCTAAACCCAACTGTAGCTCTAACCTACGGCCTCTCACTGCCTGAATTCATTTACGACCGTACGACTGTTTGTTGCTGTCAGGCAAATTATAATTTCAGAAGAGATTGTAATGCTGAATATAACATTAACGATAGATATACTGTAAATCTAAGTATTTAGTTTTCAAAATCTGGCATAATTGGGAATAACTGCCTGATGGCGGCAGAGTGCTTCCAATACGGTACTTAGTATGTGTGGAATATGTTAAAACAGGCATACAAGAATAGCTAAAATAATTAGAATATCATCAAAAAGCTTGATATTTTTGTCACTCATTTCAGAAATACACAATATTGTATAGATTTATTACACTTGGAGTGAAACATTTCTAGACTTTGTTTGGGGAAGAATTTGGGGCTGTGTGACTTTCCAGAAGCATAAGATTTCAGTTTGAAATATCATTTTTTTATTGATCTTATGTAATATTCAAATTTTTTGAGACACTGAACTTTTGGTTTTCAATATCTTTCAGCCATAATCATCAAAGTTACCAGAAATACTGGCTTGAAATATTTCACTCTGTGTGCAATAAATCCATCCATTCATCCATCCAATATACAAATTAGTCATATGATTAAGGATTATTTGTGACTAATCTGCTCAGATTATGCGCAGGTTGTTCATTTTTCCGCTGATGCGTCTTTCTCAGCAGAGAAGTACGTTTCATTTCACCAAGGAGAACGAGGTTAAAGCTTAAATTACAGCGAATGTTAGCTGACCAGAACATGGTTTCCAATCTCATCTACACTTACTGTTCCCAGATTATTTGATGATGTAGCGCGAGCTATAATCTGATCCTGGTCATATTCCATGTTGTTTTTCCAGGTCAACGGATTAAGAACAAAACAGGTAGACTTGACCTGATTATTTTTTTATGTTCACATCTGTGTAGGAAATAAAAAAGACAACAGTAGGTTTTGTGGCAGCAAATGCACTTTAAGAACCAGCATAAAACTGCTTTGACATTTTATGTTTGTGTTTAACATCCAGTCCTTAATGTGTTCTCGTTTATAACACTGACGGTTATTGCAGAGTGGAGCTGCATGTTCGTTTAACTGGAGTTTTACAATAAACCATCTTCTCATAGCCTGATTTTCCTGCTTTGAAACGATTACTGTCCATAATTTGTTTGGTTTATAAATAAAAACAAAGTCAATACGGGTTTATTTATTCAGTCCACGGACCATTACTGTATTACTACCGAGAACGTCCTGGTACCCAGTGAGTATAAGGTTCTACTTTTTCTACTAAACTCTCCACTTAACGTCGCCCTGAGGCATCTCAGTGGATCTTTGAGGCAAAGCAGCAGCAGATGGTGGCCATACTGGGAAGCTTCCTGTGGTCCGCCACCCTCAGGCTGTTAATATACAACAGACAGTCCAAACAAGGTGTTAAATGATCTTTTACTGTCTAAGAGCCTGTGGGCAGAGTGAAAAGATACCCCCAAGATCTGGCTTATTTAACCTGTAAATGCAGAGGCTGTTACAAAGGTGAACTCTGCAGCTAAAGTTTAACTTTCAATAAATCATGGAATAAAAGAAGACACAAGCCACTGTGTACATGTCACCATTACACCTTACGGCCAGAACACTGATGGATCCATTGGATCCAAGAGGGAAGGTAGCAGCCAAGTGCTGCTGATGTGACCACCTCTACAAAAGCAGAGGTTTAGGCAGTTTCACTCTCTGCATACAGCATGCGGGTGGGTGTTAAAACAATGCCAAGCAGGAAAGACATTAGCAATGACCTTTGACAGGCAACTGCTGTCATGCATCAATCTGAGAATGGACAATGAGTCTAAGCATACAACCCAAATGGTACAAAGTAGCTCAACAATAATGTCATTGTTTCAGAGTGCCCATCACAACAGTCCTGATCTCAGTCCAATACAACATTTGTGGGCGGAGCTCAAGAGTGCATGTGAACAAGGTGGATGAAATTATTTGGTTCCAGCAGTTCAGGAAGAATGGGCCAAAATCCCAGCAAACTATAGTTAGAAGCTTGTGGAGAGACACCCAAAACATTTACCCAAAAAAATAAAGTTCAAATTGTGATTCTATTAGATATTAAGGACATAATCCCAACGTTTTCACACCCCTGGCAGATTTAGGTTTGGAGTTACCTTTTAATTTTACATTAAGTTTAAAATTTGTCCCATGACAGGAAGTAAAACTAACATTTTGCAGTGGTCAGGACTCCCTACCTGGATGTAAAGAACAATTTTGTGCTGTAAACTGTAAACTAATGGATCTAAATAAAACTGAAATGTATTTATTTCCTATTATTCTGGCATTTAGCAAACAAATAAGGCTATATGTTTATGGAATGTATGTAATTATATGGTTTTATATGTATCTCCTGATTAGTCATTGTTGGTTAAATAACAGCAAAAAAATAATTAAAAAAAACATTTTTACATGTTTAGAAGCAAAGAAGATGCTGATATCTGCTGTTGCAGAACTAACGCACCCTGTTTAGACACAGTTTGCTGCTTCAAATGCAGAGACTCTAAATTAATCCTTAGTTCACAGGTGGGAGGATGTCACACCCGTTGTGTGATAGCTTTTAACAATCGTCTGCACGTACAGATGTGACCTCTCCCATTCGCCGCGCTGCAATGTAGGTCATTAAAAAAGCTTCTCCCAACACACACACACGTATGCAGCGAACACGGTAACACACCCACCATCATTAAAATGAATGCTACTCCGCTCTCAGACAAACCCACGTGGGATTAAACCCTCCCAAAGACACACATTGGTGCACACTCCAGCGAGCTGATTCACTGAGCAAGTTGTCCGAGGGCGATCAGCTCGCGCTTGGCTGACGGGATCACTGACGGCACCCAAATCGCCACAAAAAGCAGGCAACGAGACTTTTACAAGTTCACCTCACGAAAGGTCTCACAGTTCTACACCCAGGTATGTGTTTTAAACAGAAACACAAACAAGAGAGGAGAACAGACCTCCTGCAGCTGTCTTCATCTTCATGTTGTTGACTTCCCAGCTTTGTATGCCTTTTTGGTGGTTTTGGGTCATTGCAGCTCTGTTGCATTTTTAAGACCAGAATTTGGAACTACTGGGTTCGGTGCATTTCAATAAATTAAAATATCAAAAAGTGGATCTAATGCAGATTCACTCCTCACAGACATATTACAAGCATGTTCTTCTGTTCATTTTAGTAATTATGAAAATAACATTTCTTCAAAAATCTGAATATACCTGTTATGATTTGTGGGTGTTTTGGGGTTTTCTTGGTCTGTTTCATAATTAGGTTTTTGAATCATGGTTTTGTTTATTATTTTCCTGGTTATGCTTTAGTTTCATGTTTTTCTAGTTTCTGTTAGTTTGTATTCAAGAGTTTCCGTTCTGCTCAAGCCACGTTTTGTCCTGTCAATCAACTTTATTCGGTTCACCTGCACCTAGTTAATCTGTCTTCTTGTTTCACCTGGTCACGCTCCATAAATACACACCTGTTCAGTTACTCATGGCGGAATCATTTTCAAATCATGTTCATGCCTTGTTTTCAGATCATGCTCATGTCTTGTTTGGATCATGCCATGCCTGTCTTGCCTGCCCGTTTGTTGTTTTGTTCCTGCCTCTTTCTGTGAGTTTTTGTTAATTAAATCTTTTTTCACCTACCGTCATGCTGCCTGCTCGTCTGCATTCTGGAGTCCTACGTTGCTCAAGTCCTAACAATACCGTTATCTGAATATAGGCCACTTTTTCAGGTACACCTTACTAGTACCAGGTTCTAGACCCATTTGCCTTCAGAACTGCCTTAATACTTTCTGGTGAGATTGGAGAAGGTGTCCGAAACATTTCTCAGAGGTTTTGTGGAGTATAAAACTATGATCAGTTGGTACTGAAGTGTCCAAAGTGTGTCAAAAAATCTTCCCCACACCAGAACACTACCACCCCCATCAAGGCAGGATGGATCCGTCTGTTCATGTGGTTTACACCATATTCTGATCCTACCATCTGAATGTTGCATATGAAATGGAGAGTCATCAGACCAGGGCTGTTTTCCAAACCTGTTAAGCCCAGTTTAGTTGAACCCGTGTGAATCGTAGCCTCAGATTCCCGTTTTTAGCTGGCAGGAAAGTGGGGTTTTCTGCTGCTGTAGCTCACTTGCTCTTTGGATGATTTAGAGCAGGGGACTGCAACCCACAGGTCCAAAGACACAAGTGGGTGTTCGGACCTTCTAAAAAGGGTAATAATAACTCGGGTTAAAAATGAAAAAGAACCAACTCTTGTTTTTAAATAAAATAAATGCAGGTTTTAGCAGATTTTCATGGGGCAATTGAGTATAAAAGTACCCGTAATATTGGCTTGGAAAACTATGTGCTTTTATTTTTCATCATTTTCCACAAATATCAACAACCCATAGAAGCTTTCAGGAAGTGAAGAGCTTGATGTTTTCAGGGATAGTGTTGGTAGAATCAGAATCAGCTTTATTGGCCATGATTATGTGCACAAACGATGATGTTTAACATAAAGGCCAGGTGTAAAAATGTAAATAAGGTGTTCAGGCATAAACCCCCTGGTGTGAGAAGAAATGTAAGATTAGCAGAAACACTGAGTTTTGAAGAGCAGATGTCAAACAGCTGTTGGACCTTCTGCTTTTCTCTGTGAATGTTCTAACCGTGTGCTTTTAAAAGCCTGAGACCTTCGCCTCACTCATGTCTAAAAATACACCCCATCAGCGGCTTTCTAAAACAACCAGCTTCCATTTCCCCCAGCACAGACAGAAACCCCACAGTACTCCCGGTTTGACCTAAACAGAGAGGGAGGAATGCTTCAGTTCGGTTTGGTGGCAGTTTGGCCTCCTGAGCCTCGTTTTTCAGTTCAAACATCATCGAGGCTTTTTTTCTTCTTGTCTTTCCTGCTGTCGACATTAAAGTTGCATCGACATCAGGGAACAGCTTCACAAAGACTGCTATTTCAGCTCCACGTTGAACTTCTTTTTTACGTTTATACTAGCCCTGTGTGTGCAGCTGGTTCCCAAACCAAAGAGGAACACGATCTGAGCTTGTCTTACAGCTGTTGAAGAAAACAATAGTTCAGGGCTTCTCCACTTGAATCTGGGTCTGACATGTGTTCTGTCTCTCTAGGTGTGACTGGTTCAAAGACTGAGATAGCATGGTGGGGGTGTTGGGCATGGAGGGAGGCAGGGCAGCACCAGAACGGTTCCAGAGTCATAGCCTTAGTTTTTTTTACCTTACTGATTTAGACTAAATTTGGACTGAATTTATTTGTTTATGCTTTTTTGCTTCTAAAATGGAACTTTTTTAAATTACCGACAAAAAACAGACCCATGTAAAGGGCAATTTATGCATAATCAAAATGTTTGCCCCCATTACAGTGTGGTTGGCGGTGGTGCAGAACAGGCCTTTTTAAACCTGTTCTACTCAGGAGCATCAATACTAAGGGGGAACACACACTGGTGGGACCACTGGGCATCTTGTCCAAGTTACTTTTAGCACAGATTGCTCATGTCTTGCTAAAGAAAATGGAGACAGAAAAGGTTACAGGACTTCAGCTTTGTTTGGCTTTATCAGAAGCCTCAATGTTTCTCGTTATAAACTAGTTCAAAAAAAGTTCTGGTTCTGCACCTTGGAGCACCGACCCCTGAACTGATACCACAGATCTGATTTCCAAAGGATGCAGAACTAGTAATAAGAGCTCCGGTTAAAAAATGTTGAAATGGAGTAGGCTGATAGTACTGACTGATGTCATAGAAAACAAGCCAAATAGGCTGTTTGCTGAGTAGAAGGTAACTCAGGGATGTCATAAAGAACAGTGTTTGATTTGGAACTGCAAAACTGCCACAAATTCATATTTTCTCAATAAAATTACTCCTTAAACCTTTTTTCTTGAGGTAAGCCTAACTTTAACTTAGCTCAGATTAGCTGAGATGCTAGCTTAGCTAAATGTAGATGTCTACTTTCTAGTTTAGATATCTAAGGACATGTTGTAGGTCATTTAGTTGTCTTTTCATTCAAAAACATGTTCACTAGCAATAACATTTACATTGTAGGTCTACTGGGAGGTGAAAACAAGTTTTTTTATATGTATTTATTTTTTTATGAGGTCTTCAGGCTGTACACTAACAATAGGTTACATAGGGCACCGATCCAGGGCACTTAGAGCAGATGTTCACCATAACCTTTAACATATCCATTTCCATACAATTTGTTGGTGACTCCATCCAGGCGGTTGAGGTGGGGTAGAACTTGGACAGGTCTTCAGCCCATCACAGGACAAGACAGAGACACAGAACAAACAACCATGCACTGGACACTCACATTAAAGGGCAAATTGAAGAGGCGAATTAACCCAACATGCATCTTTAAAGACTGTGGGAGGAAGATGGAGTACCTGGAGAGAAACCATACATGCACATGGAGAATATGCAAACTCCAAGCTGAAAGACCCCTAGCTGGCATTTAAACATCTTGCTGCTGCATTGTGCAGCCCATTTTTAACCCGGTTGCGGTTAAAAAGTAGGTTCAGCACAGCCCAGTTTAAACTCCTCATGCAAATACACAAAGTGACCCTCATCAAACTCCATCAAGCCTGGCTGATGCTATCTAGTGTGTCTGCGAGGCATCCACTGTTTCATGGTCAGAACATTCGCTCTCTGTTCGGACCATCAGAAGCTCTGGTAGCTGCCTGTTAACACAACTGGTCATCTTAAAATGAAAAACAAAACACACTCTGACTAATTTTAGACTAATCAGAACTTCACCATCACTGGTCTGCATGTTCACCAAGTTATGTCCACAGTGGGGCATAATTTCCAAGGTAATTAAAGTGATAGATTGGGTTCTCTGAAGCGAGGTTCTGCTATTGTCAGCAATAGTTCTATAACCTGTTGTAAACAGATGTTTGTAGAGAAATCTAACAGCTAGTCAGGCATTGTTTTATGTTTCGTAATTGAGTCTATATTCAGAAAAACAGTAACTCCTACAGATTGAAGTTTTATGCTCAGACTAGAACAAAATTGTTTTCCCTTTTCTGTCAATCTGCTCACTTTGGGACTTAAATCATGTGAAAAACACTCATTTTCATATATCTATTGCTAAATAAATGTCTGTAGAGGTAAAACCTTGAGGACGGAGGTAGATAAAAATGTATTCCTTATTTATTGTTACATCAGCTTCTGCTGAGCAGTGTTTTCAAGACAAATTCATTGTTTCTGTTTTGCAAACAGCAGAATTTATGCGCATTTAATCTGAATAAGGAAGGATGTTTTGGCCTTTGAACCATGTTTCTACATTAACTACCTGGAGAGAATAAAGAATACCGGGTTTGAAGTGAAGCCACAAATCCCACTGCTTAAAATTATTCATTGTCATCCTGAGTTCCTGAGTCTACAGTGATAACAGAAAATAACATTTTACCCATTCTACTGTAGGATCGTCGTGAAGTCTGCAGAAAAAGAGGAATGAGTTTCTAACTTCAGCGGATTTCATTTCCTGAACAAAGGCCCGGTGAGTTTTAAGCTTCTTTTTGAAAGTCAGACCTGCAGCTACAGGCTGTATTTAATCCCTCATACAAGAATGTTAATGTTTCCACTGGATGAGTGTCTTTAATATAAACTAATGTGTGTCTCTTCTCACCTTAAAGTTTTCTCCAGTCGACTCCAACTTCAACAGAACAAATCCTCTTAATAGGTTTCTCCTCCTAATCCTCCTTGCACACTTGTTGACTCTGACTCAAATTTCACATTAGAAATGATCTCCTGAAACCAATATGCACGTTTTGCTAATTCTCACAAAGCAAACTGATGGTGGAGTAAAATATGATTTGATTATTTTTCCTCGAGTGGCCTCCCTAACAATCAGCAGATGGTTGAATCTTGTCAGACTTTGCTGTGGACGATGCTTCATGAAAGCTTTACTTGGTCGAACCCAGGAGACAAACTAATTCTGGCTCATCATGACATGGATGATGTAGCTGATTCAGAGCCAACAAACATGCTGGTTCTTCAGATGTACTCATCCACGATCTGCATGGAACTGCAGCGATCAGCAGTCAATACACTCAGGTTTTACTCCATCAGGCTTCAGTTTACATCCATCTCAAGACAAAACATCCAAATTTTCCCATAAATAATAGGAAAGCTTTAAGTTAAAGACACTAATCATTTTGTTATTATATTTTCAAAGGCTGAATACGTTTTACAACATGTCTCTAATTACTGTTACGCTGGTAACAACTCATTCACGTTTACGCTGTTACTCAGCACCGAGTCACAGTTGTTTTCTTTCACGCTCTATACTATAGTATCATATGGTAATGAATGGGATCCTTTCATATTCATTAGTTTAACACATTTATGTCCTTGGATCTTATCAGCTCACTGTTTATGTTGGAAAACAGACCCACATCAATGATGCTGCCACCTACATGCTTGACAGTGTGAACTGAGAGTGAACACCTTGGTAAGATTCACCAGGTCTGGCCAAATAAGAAGTCCACCCTGAGAGCAGACTGCAAGGTGCTAAATGATTAGAAGGACCTACAGCAGGTTCCTACGCTGAAGCATGAAGGTGGAAATGTCATGGTTTGGGGATACTTTGCTACAACAGGACCTGGTTGACTCTCCATCTTAGAATCCACGAGGAAATCTACCATAAACTAGAAGTTGCTAGAGTAAAATGAGAAAAAAAGTTAAAACTGAAGCAGTGCTGGTCCGCGGTAAAAGACAATGACCCAAAACGTGTCATTAAACCCACCACAGAGAGACGGGGAATTAAAAAAAGTCCTTGGCAGAGTCAAAGCTCATGAGATGCTTGAAACGGGCTAAGCTTGCATGAAATTTTTCAAACATCTCCCAGCTGAAAGTAGGGAAAGGAGTGAACATTCCTCGGACTACTGGATTTGCACAATGTAAAGGGACAGTTTAAATAAATCACAAGAACCTCAGAATCAGAAAGACATTCCTGGATGTAAACCTCTGACCCAACTGTTCAATACACCCTGTTCCCTATTTTAAGACTCCATGAAGTTAAGAAAATATGTTGGACAGTAAAAATGGCAGCAGTAAAACAACAGACGGTAATTACTAAAACCCTGGCATAGTTTGAAGAATCAACTCTTATCTGATTTAAATCTCAGAGGGTTTTAATATGAAGACTGATAATTAAAAACGTAAATCCTGAAACTCAGACCACCATCAGTTTGACTGATGCTCATACTCGTACTCGCCGTCTTCTGCTTTATCCGGGACCGAGCCGCGGGGGCAGCAGACTCAGCAGAGACACCCAGATGTCCCTCTCCCCAGACACCTCCTCCAGCTCCTCCGGGGGGAGCCCAAGGTGTTCCCAGGCCAGCTGAGAGACATAGTCCCTCCAGCGTGTCCTGGGCCGTCCCCTGGGCCTCCTCCCGGTGGGACGTGCCTGGAACACCTCCCGAGGAAGGCGTCCAGGAGGCATCCGGTATAGATGCCCGAGCCACCTCAACTGGCTCCTCTCGATGTGGAGGAGCAGCGGCTCTACTCCGAGCCCCTCCCGGATGGCCGAGCTCCTCACCCTATTTCTAAGGGAGTGCCCAGCCACCCTACAGAGGAAGATCATTTCACACCGGCATAGCTCCCCCATTACTGTGGCAGCCGCACCGATCCATCTGTCGATCTCCCGCTCCATTCTTCCCTCACTCCTGAACAAGACCCTGAGATACTTGAACTCCTCCACTTGAGGCAGGTACTCCCCTCCAACCTGAAGAGGACAAGCCACCATTGTCCCACTGATGCTGCTGAACAGAAATGTGAGATAAAATATTCTTCCATAATGGATGGTCCAGTGTGTCCTGCGCTAAAGGAGATAATAGATTCGCTCTCCTCAATAAATTCAAGCAGCTCTTCATGGCTGCAACTGATTTATTCCAAGATCTGTTTACTTAGAAACATTTCTAAGGGACACAAAAATCCCTGCATACACAAACAAATAAAACTCACAGAGAAACAGTAAAACCTACAAACCAGTTACCTCCCTACGCTGCGGCCACGGCTCCAAACGTTGGTAATTTGGGAAAAATCAACGAGCCAAAAACATTAACAAACTTTTTCAGCTCTTGAAAATAACACCGGCAGAGATCATAACCATAATTACAGCTGAGTGAGGTATGGAGACACTGTTAATAGGCCAATTAAAGTGTGGGTGCGTGTGGGTTTGTGCACAGGTCCAGTCTGGGCTGTGAAGCTACACATCCACCATCGTGGGGACCCAATATTAACATTGCATGTGAAATGTCACTAATTAAACCAGGGGTCAGCAGCTACTTCAATGAAAAGAGCCATTTTACTATATAAAAAGAAATGCATTTTACGATTGAATTAAGGAAACTTATTTCTATTTTAGAGGTTTTAGAACAATGAAATTTTTAATTTTACAACAAGCAGATCCACCCGATTTCTACAAAGCACCTGCCTCAAGCTGCTATAAAAAGCTTTATTCATTTATTGTGTCTATGTTCACTTAAACCTAAGATCCACGTAAAACAATGTTGTTGTTTTTGTTTAACATCAACATCACAATCAGCTGATTTGATTAAAACTAAACACAAATGCATTTCATTGAATGGAAAATTCCATGTTGACGGAAAATGAAGAAAAGCAAGTAGTTGCAGTCTAATGAAAAAACTAATATTTAACTGAAAACAAGGATATTAGTCTCTTTCTGGTGTGACGTCTCTAAGCAGATATTGAACCAAAACACATAGAAAATCTGCTATAAGTCTGCTTGTATTAGATTTATATGAACCGCCTGCTCAGATCAACATAACTTGACATAACCACCCATCCATTTTCTACACCCGCTTCTTCCATACAGAGAAGCTGGTGCCTATCTCCAGCAGTCTACGGGCGAGAGGCGGGCTACACCCTGGACCGGTCGCCAGTCCATCGCAAGGGCGTGGTCTTAACTAATATGAGGCAAATTTTGAAACTGGTCCTCAAATATTTTACCTTGTGATTTAAAGATTACATGAGATTTTAAAAAAGCTAGCCGATAATGTATTTCTCTCCATTTTTTTGCCTTCAAACACAAGATCAACCTGTTCAGAGATGCAAGTTTTACAGCACTATATTTGTCACTGGTATAGAAATGTTAACCAAAAGATACCTGCGATTTTAACTACAATGTATATGTGAGGCACAAGTCATGGTCGATGCAATACATGTGGCTGCTCGGTAAGCTCCGACTTTTTCAATCAGAATTTAGACATATATGTACAAAAAAGAAGGCCCAGCAGAGACTGTACTTCCTGAGGCAACTCAAGAAGTTCAACCTTCCACAGGAGCTGCTGGTCATCTTCTACACTGCCATCATTCAGTCTGTCCTGTCTTCATCCATCTCAGTGTG
>JAHUTJ010042734.1:0-16785 GCA_036250325.1 Characodon lateralis | reverse complement strand
CCAGATACCCTTTTCAAACAATTCATATGGATTTTATTGAGTTAAACCACAGTGAAGGGAAAAAGTTCTATTTAGTCATTATAGATGCATTTTCTAAATGGATAGAACTATTTCCAATTAAACATTACAAGCACCTCAGGGCTAACACCCTATGAAACGTTATTTGGAAGACCATACAGATTACCACAGTTCAAAAATAAGTTGGAGTTAGATGAAGAAGCTAACCTAGCTGATTATATCAGGAGTATTTTAGAAAAGCAACAGAAATAAAATCAAACTATTGAGGAATGTTTTATTATATATGTCTGCAAGATATTTACTGAGTATTTGCATATATTCTCATTTATCAAAGTCTTCCATTTCTCCTGTCAGATGCTATATGTTACACATTCTCCATATCAATGTCCAATTAGTCACCAATAGAGGTAATGTATGACACTATGGCACTACTACAACACAGTCACACTTTACAAAAAGAAAGCCGGAAGCCTGTGTAAGCCAGCAGGCCAAATGCATCTACTGAAATTTGAGAAGAAGGAAATACTAAACAGGAGAGAAAGGAATAGAGGAAGGAAGAGAAAAGAAAAGGACATGGAGAATGAGTGGGGAAAGGGCGAAAAGGATGGGAGTCAGGAATCAAATGAGCAAGTGAAGAAAAGACAGGCAGTACGGAAGAGGAAAATGCAGGAGGAGGAGAAGATGAAGGAGGAAGGTCAATGATGAAGTGGCAGACATGCTGCCAGACTCCCCACGGCTCTGAAACACTGACTCACAGACTGATGTACTGGCTAGATGAGCAGCGAGTGGAAGATAAAAGGAGGAAGGAAAACGGAATGGATGGCATGAGGACAGGATAGGACAGAAAGGTTGACTTATCGTTCTGTAGAGTCACAGTAAGAAGTATTGGGTGTCATTAATCAAAATGTACTTCAGGACAAGCGTATGTGTTGTCATAATGATAAGATTTCACCCAAAACACAATTTTGTAAAACAGTATGAACCAAGTTTCTGAAGAGAAATCTATTCTATTTGTGTTTTAAGTTCATTATGTCAGGAAAACTATAAACAATCTTGTCAGGGACATGAACCATTTGCAAAAAAATTACCTAAATCACAGTGAGATAAAAAAATAAATAAATACAGAACCTCTTCAGAAAAATTAGTTAATATGTAAACAGAGAGTTGTTGAAGATGAATGAATAAAGCCTTAGTAAAATGTATACAGTGCCATGAAATAGGGGTTCCTTACAGATTTCTTGAGTTTTGCTTTTTCCCTCACACTTACACCTGATAATGCTTCAGACCTTGATTAGATCCCTAAATCTAGATTGGTCTTAGTTGAGTTTGAAAAGAAAAATATAGTAATGGGGACCATAATGATCAAACTCCTAAAGATATCTAACTTTAATGTATTTTTTTTGATGGACCAAAACATATTACAGAGTAATGAAATTAGTTAACGCCTTAAACCTTTAGGGTAGCTGCCCCCCCAGATCAAAGCATAAAGCATGGTGGGGAAGTTTGTTTGGCTGTGTTCAAAGTGGAGGTTGATGATGACTACATAATTGCCTCTAGTGTTACATGCCCTATACTTACTACCATACTTAATCATAAGCCACTGAAAAACACATAATTACACCTAATAATGGCCACTACAGCCACCTACGTGTTTGAATGCAAGTTAATGTAAAGTATCTGTAAAGTAAGTAAAGTCTTACAACTCATCCCGAGATTTTGTGAGAAAATACAAAGTTGAATTTGGAGCCATGAATATAAATGCTGAGAAGCAACATGGGGTTGGGTTGTAGGGTTTGAGTATGTACAGATTTTCCACATCAAGTGTACAATGCCACACAATAAACTGCTGTCATTTCCTGGACTGTTCTGTGGAGTTTCTGTATTTTCTCCTCTTTATCCATTCCTTGCTGCAGGTCACTCCCTGGGCAGAGCTGACTCCAATGATTTTGGCATACCTGCTCTGCATTTCCTCATGAGCTCCAGGACTAATTAAGATCAGTGCTTCTCTCCTCCTGTTGCTAGGTTGTCCTGTTGGGTTTGGTATCTATCCTTCCTTCTATTCTTTTTTTGGGAAACTTCCTTAAGACTAATTCCTTATGCTTCTCTGTAAATTAGAAGCTCTGGTCTTATCCCAGCCGTTATCAATGATAGATCTGCATTTTGGTCACCTGGATTTCCCTCCACATCAAGGCTCACCTGATTACTCACATTCATGAGAGGGGACTCTGAATTCACTCACCTGGTTGACTCACCTACCTTTGCTGCCTTACTCATCAGGTCCTCAACTGCAGCAAAATCCAAATAGAAATGTCAGTAGTTACTTGCTGTGTAAACCTGCATGTCTGTCTTACTTTGTCAAATCAGCTGCCTGCTAATCAATCTTCGATCCTTCATGTCATCAGCAATACAACCCAGCCCGAAGAGAGAGAGGACACAACAACTGACTCACCAGGTGGTCTGGTGCCTCTTGCAACCATTCAAGAACTGAGATCAAGAAATAGACATT
This sequence comes from Characodon lateralis, assembly GCA_036250325.1. Lineage (NCBI taxonomy): Eukaryota > Metazoa > Chordata > Actinopteri > Cyprinodontiformes > Goodeidae > Characodon > Characodon lateralis. The sequence continues at coordinate 14,261 of JAHUTJ010042734.1, read as the reverse complement.
CAGGAGATTCATTCACATAATTACAGTATTGACTCATTGGAGCTGAATAAAAATGCATGCCACACGTTTCAGATTTGTTTAACATTTTTTAAGTCATGTGTGATTTACCTCATTTTACACCACTGTGTATTGCTCTATCGCATTAGATTGCCCAAATTCATTGGTTTGTGGTTGTGATGTGAACAAATGTGAAAAGGTTCAAGGGGAATAAGTACCTTTCCAAGGTTCTTTAGATACCCACATTTTTATTAAAGTCTGAAACTGAAAGTCACCCTAACACAGTGGAAAGCCGAAATTCATTCCTATATAAAATGTGAACAAAGCCATGTATGTATTCAGTCAGTTTGGTAGTAGTTGTGGAATGCAACCTTGAGATGTTTCCCTGTATCGCTTGATATAATGTGTCTATAATTAAAAACTTGATTCAGTTGTGTTGTCATATGCCCCGTTTTGTAAAGTAATGATTTACTTAGCATTCACCTTCCACACAGTGAACAATACCAGACAGTAACCATCACAACAGTGTCCAAAGCTCATTTATTATAGCGAACATGTAATCAGAGTGATTGACAGGGTTCAACAGAGCAGCAGTGTTTTACACAGCAAATAACGAGAGAGACAGATGTTTAACCACTGCTTGACAGCAGATTGTTCCTTCAGTGTATTAGTGTCTTACAAATAAACGCTGTGTTCATTCTTTGCTCTCAATTAATAAATAAAGACTGCATTATCATAAAAAAAACCAAAAGAGGGCCCATTTGGTTTCACAGAGGACTCATCGTTTTTTATGTGTAGATTTTCCCTTATAATAACTGTCTTTGCTGACTCACATTTCAAATTAGTGATAAAAACTGAATGGAAACAATGTTGGGCATGTTAGGCATTTTCATACGGGGTTATTTTCTGAGTCTGAACTTAACAACCCTGTTTTTTCTTTACTTGAATCATGTGCAGCTTACTCACTCAGTTTGACAGAGAACTCTTAATGTTGACTGAAACACTTGTAGGGATTTATGCCTAATAATTTGTCATTAATAATTAATGATTATTAACAAAAAACAGGCAAAATTTCAATGTGTTATCAACCATTTTACCAAAAGGGGTGAACCTTGGTTGACAGAAAATCACTCTTACACAAAATAAGCAAATACACCTTCTCTTTATCTATGTGAAAATGTATTGTTCAAACATTCCCTCTTACAGTCAACTATTCAGGTCCAACAAACTATTCACCTGACTAAACCATACACTATTCTATATAAGGGGTAAATTAATAATCAAAAATAAGAATGCAAACTGAATCAGTTTATGAAGAATGCACACTGAGTATAAATGGAGATCAAACCAGCAGTTTATGGAAGGAAGTGGAAAAACACAAAGGCCATAAAACGATGAGACACTGAAAATGATCAGAAATCAGTAGGAGGCTTAGATCGCACTCACAGCCTGCTTTGAATAAAACAAAATGACTTGAAGTCAGCTTTTCCTGGGAATAGGTATGAAGAAGGGGGGGTGTAGCTGGAGTAGTCCCTCATGTGTTAACAACTCAAAACGGTCAACTTCTCCTTCGGCAAATCCGATAGCAGTCAACTGGAGCAAAGCAAGGAGCAAAATTGGAAAAACCTCTGCGGGATTTTTAAATTACATCTGAGTAGCGACTACAAGCAGGTTTCCAATCAGAAGGTAAATCTTCTGGTCTTCTGATCCCAGCAAGATTTCCAGCTTTGTCAAGCTCTTCACGGAATTGGCCAGTGATGGAGAATTCTTATTGTACTTAGCCTGTGGTGGGAAGATGAGGTAGTCTCCAATGGATGGAAGAGGATTCCCCACCTTCCCTCCCAGTGTCCTCTGGCAGCTCAAATGATTTAGAGAGGTGAATGGGTCTGCCCCAAAAGCTCTTGATACTTTGGGCGTTCCTCCCCAGGTGACATTTGATCAATGTTCCTCTCAGTGTGGAACTGCTGCAGAAAGCATGTGTTACAAGCAGTCCAGGGGTGGGGGTGAGGGGAGTCGGCTCTGCTAATAGCAGTGTCAGAAAAAAGCAACCCTTCCATCAGACGGTGTCCTTGTGGGCTTTGCTATTCACTCTCACTAGTGTAATGGAGTGCTATTTGGTGTCCGCAAACCAATTTTTTCTTAAAGAAGCATCAAGTAATCTATGACTTTAATCAGCTTCTGTCAGCCACCTAGAGAATGCACTGACATCAATATGAGCTTGGCTAAGCTTTCACTGCTCTGGTATTGACACTTGTACTAATGTAGAATTTTTACAATAGAGAGTGAGCAGCTACACAATGAAAGCAGAGACGCTGACCCTGGCTGATTTCCTAAAAGACTATGTCTGGTTTTAATCTGGAAAACACACAAATCAGAAGTTAAACATCAGTCTAATTAAGAAAATTTGCACCTCAAATTAAGGTGCCAGCCAAAGAGAGTCCACATTTGTGTATATTTTATGTGTTTTTATTAAAGAAGGTCTTACTGTGAAAGACCAGTAATGTTTTAACTGTTTTTAAAGCCCATTGAAAGTGTGAAACTCAAAAAGAAAAAGAAAATAATTGTTCTGCAGGAATGTAACTGAACTTATAGAGCATGCAGCATTCCAGTGAAGAGTGCATGACAGAATTTGCTGCGAACATTTTCTATAATCTATGATTAATATAGATATGCAAGGAGAGAACAGGGCATATTATCCTACATTCTTTTGAGTGAAACACAACTGTGTTCAGTATCATTTATTTATGCATACAATACTAGCGTCCAAAAGTTTTCATTCCCTGGCAGGTTTAGGTTTAAAGTGATCTTTTCATTTTATTAACATGTTTCCTCTGACTGGAGCAAATATTAACATTTTGGAGTGGCTAAGTCAGAGTCCTGACTGTAATCTAATAGAGAATGCATGGAGAGAGCTTATTAGGGTCATGACAATGAGACCTTTCAACCTGAAACACTTAAAATCTCAGTCGCCATTGATTATTGAGAAGTGTAATCTTCGACGTCTTCAAAAAAAATGTTTGTTAAAATAGACAATTTATGTTGTTCACTATCAATGCTTTATATTATTTTCTTATTCTTTAGGAAATACCTGTCTCAATTCCGATCAGAAACACACTTCCTGGTAGAATTAAAGTAAGTTTTAGTCGAAATCTGCCAGGGGTTTTAATATTTTGGGCTTAACTGTTCAAGTAATATTTTGCAATTTAACATTCTTTACATAGATATATAATTTTTATATTTCAGTGAATCAGTCAAAGGGATCAATAAACCCACCATCAGCTACAATCACTAAGTGCACATTAAAAACATCCACATCTTAGCCATGTACTCAAGGACTACCTGAACTTGTCTCCTTGCTGATACAGTGAGAAGTTTTTCTTACGATAGGATTTAGCTCTGGACTTAATGTTTTCTAATGTTAGCCAAAAGTTGAATTTTGCTGACCAAAGCACCGTTTTTTCCATGTTTGTTGGGTCCCCTGAATGGCATTCGCCAAATGTGATTTCTTATGACTTTCGTCTTACACTTTCCCCCCCAAAGCCAGATTTGTGCATGAGTAATGGTTGTCTTCTCCAAATATTTCCCCATGTGAGCTACTGATCTCAGGAGCTAATTCAAAGTTACCATGGGATTCTATGCTGCTTCTTCAATAAATGCTCTCCTTGCCTCTCAGTGTGGTGAAATTGCAAAAGACTTGGCAAGCCATCTGAACTTTATATTGTTTTATCCCTGGTTTAAGTTTCTCCACAACATTATCCATGACTTATCTCCTGTGTTCCTTGGTCTTCATGGCGCTGTTTACTAGCTGGATTTAATGCAGAGATTACATTACACACAAGTGGACCCTGCTTACTAATTATGTGAGTTTTGAAGCTAGAGCCCCTAATTAAAATGTATTTAGGGGTTTCAAAAGGGTCTCTGAATACAAATGAATGGCACATATTTCAGATTTTTACTTGTTAAAGAAAGCACCTACTATCTTTCTTCTACTTCACAATTTCTGTTGGTCTATGAAAAAAAATCCCAATAAAGCACGCTGAAGTCTGTGGTTGTAACATGGCAAAATGTGAAAAAGTTCAAAGGGTATGAATAGTCTTGCAAGGCACTGTTATAAACACAAGCAGAATATTGGTAATTGGCTTAGCATTATGAACTAGAGTTTCTTGAACATGGCTTGTTTTTCATTTCACAGAAGCATAATATTTGAGCAGAGTAATCTGCTGTGTCAACATGCCACACCAAGCGGGCTCCCTGCAGTCGCAGCTGCTTGCTTTGCTACAGTCTCTGGTCACATTTCTGAGGACAGACACATGTAAACAACCTGTTAATTTGCAGACTGAGCAACAAATCTTTCTGCACTTTCCTGCAGACAGCTGAAAACCAATCGAAGTAGTCAATGTACATACACTATAAAAAGTCTTTCAGAGGCTTGGTAAATATCACTTTGATTAAAAGTTAGATTACCTTGATAAAATCTCTGAATATCAATTAAATGCTCTTTTGAGTTGGATATAAGTGATATTTTTGTGTTAAATTAATGTATTTTATTTACATTTACAATTTCCTAAAAAGATGCTGCCAAGTGAAATTTGAGACTTTTTTTTCCCTCAGGTATGGCGTCGCGGCACAACCTGTTGCAGACAACGGATCTTGTGCTTATCAGTAAAAAAAAATGGAGAGCTTGTTGCATGTTAATTTTCATGAGTGAAAGCGATAAATAAGTTGTCACAGGCACTTGGTCTGAAGATGCTCACACAGTTAAGGCTCCTACATAGTACGATGCACCAGACTGCATAGACATCTGATGGACGTGTCTGGCCAAAGCTCAATTTTTATTCACAAATTTATATTGATCAATCTTCAATGGCTTCCTCTTGTTGCTCGGTGGCATGTGCCAGATTTCTGATATTTTTATTCTAGAGTACAATTTTTGTTTCTCCATAAATACAAATGTTTTATCCTACCAAGTTCTTAATTGTTACTGTTAATTCAGCTGCAATAGTTATTTCTAAGCTTGCACAAGATAAGCAAAAGTTTGCTCAATATGCAGTGTTGCATATTTTGCTAAGAGTTAAGACTTTGTGTTTTACAGAGGGGAATCTCCATTGAGAAGACTAGAGAAATTATCATTAAATGTCTCACTGACCATCTGGGAGAGGATGCCAATGTCTTAATCAAACACTATAAGGTTGGTGCAATGACTTTCAGAGATTTAAAAAGTCTGACATTTTTGATAATGGTTTCACTAATTTCTATGCAAAAAATGAAAATTAGATTGACTGAATTGTGCAGTAGTGGTCTTTTGTTTGCAGTTTTCAGGGTTTAGACTGTTCGATAAGATAAGACAGACTTAATTGATCTCACAATGGAGAAACTTGTTACAGCGGCTCTTAGTAACACAACGCATGTTTGTATTGGAATTCTCACTGAGATTTGCCCCCCATCCCCAAAATACAACATCACAGAAATCAGCAGGTCAGAGACCTTATGTCCGAGACAAGTATTGCTGTACCAACCTCCATGTTGCTTTAGGCATGCACATTAATGTTGGGGATGTATTCAAATGCATGACATAGACATAATAATGTCACCAAAGAGCCTCGTCCACCTTTTTCAGCATGCAATAAAGGAAACGTCAAATAACTTTTTGCATCATGTTGTGTGGCACCCACCCCCTGCTCGTTCAAAACCAACCACTCTCCTCATGTTTCAACCTAAGAAAATTTATCCTGCATAAAAATGAAATATAAAGGAAAAAACTGAAGTGTGTTAAAAAAGGCAAAGGTGATTGTACTAAAACTAACAATGACATAACGTTTCTGTACTTCTCTACAAGAGCAGTCAAATTTAAGCATTTTTGTTTTTATGGAATCTTCAGTTGCTAAAACAGTATATTTTTTTTCTTCTCAAAAGCCAATTCAAAATGTTGAGAATATGCTGTCAGTGTGTTTCTGCTTCAAAATGATGCTCAGGCATCTTAGTTATTATTGTGAACCTGTAGTTTTTGCAAAGTATTACTTTTCCACTACTGTTTGTTGTTGAATTTATGGATAGGAAGCGTCAGTGTTCATTTCTGTCCAGTCTAAAGCCTTGTTTTCATCCTGCTATTGTCAGGTGGCAGCAGCACTAAAGGGTTTTTAAATTTGTTGTCTGGATTTATTGCCATATTCATAAAAAGTTTTTTTTCTTCATTATAAAAAATGTGCTCCTTTTTTATATGCATATTTTAATAAATTGGTTTTATAACTTGCCACTACCAGTGGAATACAATAAACTTCATTTTAATTTTAATTCAAATTTTACTTAGGTTTATTTTAATATATTAAGTAAATGAAACACTATTTTATATTAAATGACAGCCTTGCTCTCAGTTACATCTACCAAACATTTCAGTACTAACTGCTCAAATTTCTTTGTGGTTTTAACTTATAATTTCAGTTATATTTACTCAATTGTGTGTGTTGCTGTGCAAGCTACAAATATTTATGACAACTTAATTAGTTTTAGTTGTAGTTATGCAATTGATGTAGTATATGTAAAAGATTTGACTGGTTTCTACTCAATATTGTTGAGTGTAAAAATGTTGCGCAAACAATTTTAAGTAATTGTTAGTTTTAATTTTTAGAGTGTAGGTTAAATTAATAGTGTGTTCCAACTACAGGGGGATGACACTCCTCAGCCTTCCTGGTAAGGCCTATGCCAGGGAATTGGAGAGAAGAGTCCAGCTAATAGTCGAACCTTGGCTTCAGGAGGAGCAGTGTGGTTTTCATCCCGGCTGTGGAACACTAGACCAGCTCTACACCCTCTGCAGGATAGTCGAGGGTTCATGGGAGTTTGCCCAACCGATCCACATGTGTTTTGTGGACCTGGAGAAGGCATTCGACTGCGTCCCTCGTGGTGCCCTGCTGGGGGTGCTCCAGGAGTACAGAGTCGGTGGCTCTTTATTAGGGGCCATGCGGTCTCTGTACAAGCGAGCAGGAGTTTGATCCGCATTGCACCAGGAACAGGTCCACTCAGTCGGACCTGTTCCTGGTGCATGTTGGACTCTGGCAGGGCTGCCCTTTGTCACCGGTCCTGTCACGAGTGAGGGGAGAAATGAGCGGGAGATTGACAGATGGATCGGTGTGGCTGCTGCAGTAATGGGGACACTGTGCCGATCCGTTGTGTTGAAGAGAGAGCTGTGCCGAAAAGCCAGGCTCTGGATTTACCAGTCAGTCTATGCTCCTACCCTCACCTATGGGCATGAACTTTGGGTCATGACCAAAAGAATGAGATCCCGGATACAAGCGGCTGAAATGAACTTCCTCTGTAGGGTGGCCGGGCACTCCCTTAGAGATAGGGTGAGGAGTTCGGCCATCCGAGAGGGGCTCAGAGTAGAGGTGGCTCAGGCATCTATACGGGATAACTCCTGGACGCCTCCCTTGGGAGGTGTTCCAGGCACGTCCCACCGGGAGGAGGCCCAGGGGACAGTCTAGGACATGCTGGAGGGACTATGTCTCTCAGCTGGCATGGGAATGCCTTGGTCTCCTCCCAGAGGAGCTCGAGGAGGTGTCTGGGGAAAGGGACGTCTGGGTGTCTGTACTGAGTCTGCTGACCCCGCCCCCGCGACAGATGAATCGGAAGACGATGAGTACGAGTATTATTGGTAAAACCAGGATGATTTAAGAGAAAAAGGAAATAGAATAACAGTTTGTTATAAGGGAATAATTAATTTTATATTACATTAAATTAATTTAGCTGTATATGAAATAAATTTAAGTTAAATTTTGAAAATGTATTTTTAATCTTAAGTGTTTTTTTCAGACAAACAGCCTTTCAGCAACATTTGTTTATGCTTATAGTGTGGTAGATGCTTCATGTATTAGTAGAATGGATATTGGAATGAATATAGTCATTGTGATCTTGAAAGAAATTGCTCAAGAGCAAAAGAAATCTTGCTCAAAGGAAGCGTACAATAGGACAGTTTATAAACATCTGAGTAGCATACACTTGTAATATTCACATCAACAGGTGAATACTATGGTCTCTGAGCCTTTGCTTCTGGAAATTTGTTCATCTTCAATCATTGTTTAGATTTACAGATAGCAAGAAAAAAGCTAAAATAAAAACACATGGAAACACAGCTGCTGTGCAACAGCATCTTTTCCGTGGAGCCCTGCAGAGAGCAGTAAAGCCTGTTAAGAATACATATCACCACGGAGGATATGGAGTAGCCTGGAAAGTTTTCAACAGATTCTCACAATTACCTTGGCAGAGATGTGTAATACAGGAAATGTACACTGTGGGATAGCTTTTATCCTCAGGCCATCACACTGGCTTACTTCTGGTATATTGGACATCCTAATTTTGGTCAAAATGTATGTTATACGTTGATTTATTATTATTTTTTTCTACCTTAACAAGAACATGAAATTAGAAATCTGAAACAATGCAGTTTATTTGATTACATAAATTATACAAATTAAGTTTTTCAGAGGCTGCCATAATTTCAGGAGCATTCGCCGTTCTGGGGCTTGAGGCTGGCAATCCCACCACCAGGAAGCAGCTCTACAACTGCTCTTGGCCACCTCCGAGCAGACAACCATCAGGTCAGGGGCACTGAAAAAAAACAGAGCGCCCTGCAAGCAGCCTCTGAGTCTAACGCCTCACACTTCCTCTGTGAGTCAGCAAAGCCCTGCGCTCGTATGCCCACAGCCTGATACCTGGCTTCAGGGTGGGCTTTCAGAAAAGGATCCTGCTAGTTTGGCTGTACAGCCTGCTCCCCGGTTCAACCGTAGGCTTTTGGTTGACGATTTTGATCATTTGGCCATGCAGCCAGCGACCGAATCTGATTTTTTGTTTCCTGTTGTCAAGCTTGTTCCATGCCGCCTCATGGTTCTTCAGCCCGTCTCATGCTGCCTTAAAGGGGACATATTATGCAAAATCCAAGTTTTTATCCCTTAAATACATTCTGTTGTGTGTTTGGAGTCTTTAGGGTTGCCGAAAAGTTGAATTTAGTCCCTCCATGCTGCATAGATATCTTTATATGCTGTTTGGGTTATATTTTTCAGTCCGTTCAGTTTTCTCTGTACTCTGTTAAGTTTTTTTTTTAACTGTTACGTCACAGTATTTGCTGCAGAACAGCTCAGCTAAACAAGGTCATAGACTTCTGGCTGATCAATTTTGGGTATCTGGCATTCTTATTTCTCGCTGCGCTTTTGTAGTCCAAGCTCAAGTATGCAAGTAGAGAAGTCTAAATGTTTGATTGTTGGGTGTATTAACCCACACAATTCATTCCACCGTCCCTCAGCATCAGAACCTCTTCTAAGTATCTGGTTAAATGTTATTTTTCATGGGAATCTACCCACATCAGTGGGGTAATTCCTATTTCCCCCACTTCAAGGATGAGTCCTTTAGCAACCTCCGCCTGTATCATGAAGGATTTGCCAAAAGGCCTCATCTGATTAAGGGGTCAGTTCCTTCACTACTTATGACTTTAAAGCAGCAAAGCCTGGTCCTGGCTGCCTAAAGGCACCCAAATCTGCTCCTTGCTGGCTCCAAGCACCAGAGCCTGTGCCAACCTACCTCCGAGAGGCAGTATCCACTCCTATCTTCCAGCTGCTGCTGTTGCCCCATGCCCCAGCTCCCGAGGTCTCCGAGGGTGTCCAGGTGGACCACTGTGTACAAGCAAGATACTCTGTGTACTGTATCGTAATCAGTAGTGAAACAAAGTAGGGGTAATTAATGGGACTCTCAGATGCCTCCTGTCTAGACCTAGCTATGCAAGTTCTGACTGTTACAGTAACGTTTGATATATTCATTAGTTGGTGTTTGGTATATTATTTCTACTCTCTAACAGCATTTTGTCATGAATGTAGATATGTTTTCATTTTTCAATTGTTTTGTTCTATGTTGCCAATGTCATTAATCACAAAGGAGTGACATCTTAGCAAACTTGTTCAGTTTAGGACGTGGTGAATTTTTAGTAATGGACCTTTTACCTAGAAAGTTGGGGACATCCCTGGACAGGTCACTAGTCCACTAATCCATCACAAGGCCAACACGGAAACAGATAGGACAAACTAGCATACATACACACCAAACAAACACATATAGACAAAATATGGAACTATAGAGCTAAGCTTGAAATTCTTCTTATTTTCTATGCAATAATCCAGATGATTTAGTCTCATCAATACACACAACATATCTGAAGCACAAGCTGTGAGGCGGCAAGTTTTTTAAAGTAATCTGAGGCAGAGCTGATAGCAGCTTCCAGTAAATCTGATTCACAGCAGCCCTTGTTTCGTGATGCACTTCACTGAACTGTTTCAGGTTTGCTTCAAAACTCCATTTAGAAAGTTCATATTGCTTTAAGTTTTCTTTCTTCTCTGTCATTGACCTTCAAGGATACTTTGATAGACTGCCGTGGCTTGTGAAGGAAAAAACATTTTGAGTAAATTGTGAACTAAACAAGATAGGATCAGCCTTGTTGTACCCAGGGGGAAAATGGTCTTTTCCTCTACGAGCCCATTTCTCCCACAGGGACAGGGCAACTTATCATATGTCATCTTCATCAAGGAGCCTGTGCTGAACTTTAAGGCCTGAGTCTTTGAATTCAGAGTCAACAGGAAGCTGTGCACCAGTGAAACAGAAAAACAGATGCTATGTTGCATTCTCCTAGTGTACTATTTATAGTAGAAACCTCCTCTTAAATGAATGGATGGATGGATGGATGGATGGATGGATGGATGGATGGATGGATGGATGGATGGATGGATGGATGGATGGATGGATGGATGGATGGATGGATGGATGGATGGATGGATGGATGGATGGNATAGATAGATAGATAGATAGATAGATAGATAGATAGATAGATAGATAGATAGATAGATAGATAGATAGATAGATAGATAGATAGATAGATAGATAGATAGATAGATAGATAGATAGATAGATAGGATTGCTGCTGCCGATGGACTTCCATGCTTGTTTAGCCTTCTGAGCATAAGTATTGTCTCCCTCTCATACTTCCAGCGTCTAATAAGTATGTGCCCCACAGTTCCATCCATGTGCCACAAAAACCATAGTAACAAGTGTGGTGCTTCCCAATTAAAAGCAGAGATTTATTCAGCTGTGTGTGTCCAATTCTTAACCTGCAAAAACCACCTGTTCTCTACTAACCACACCCTTGTGTTTGACCACACCCAACTTTCCCTGAACACCAAATAAATGCCCACCCTTATCTGTTAAGCTTCAGCAATGTTTCCAGAGCTGAATTACCTCCTTCGTAATCATACTCTTCCCTTCTCTTGGAGGGCTCATGCCAGTACTGACCGAACTGTTCCCAAGCATTACCTAAGAGCGCCGAATTACATCTAATTCTGCCAACACATATTAATACATTTTTTTTAATTCCTGTGGCACCTTTTTAACATGTCCTCTTCAAACTAACCTACAATCTAATTGCACCCCAAAAAGCAAAAGCTATCCACTCTCTCTAAAGGAATATTATAGTCCAATATCCATTTCTTAGTTGAAAACAACACAAATTTTCTCATCTAAAAATTTTAAAACCCCATTTAATACCCCACATTTCAACCTCCTCCCATGTCCCTTGCACTTTCCTTATGACATATTGTTCATTCCTCCCTCTTCAACAGACCCCCATCATCTGCATACAGATTTTACACCCCTACTGAGACCCATGAAAAAAACATTTTCATTACTGAAAATAAGGTAGGGCTAATTACACTCCCCTGTGGGATACCATTATCAACCATGTTTTTCTCTGACAGGTCTTTACCTATTTCAACTTGGATAGCCCTCGCTACGTCCATTTCCCAAATGTCTTTCCTTCAATCCCCATTCTTCTCAATTTTATCAGCAGACCTTTCCGACCTTTCCTGATACACAAGTCTATCAAGTACACGAATCTCACATTGACCATGAATTCTATTAGCTTGGAGATATGTGTTGTAAGTGCAGTAGGCCTATAGCTCCCAGATTTACTGGAATCTTTACCTGGTTTCCTAATTGGTACAATAATTGCCTCCTTCCAGCTCACAGGTAAATAAGCCACCTTACCACACTTTATTAAAAAGTGTAGTCAATCCACCATGAGTTAGGTATCTCTGCATCGTGTAATTCAATCCATCCTTACCTGGGGCTTGGCAGGGCCTTTTTTCTTTGCCTTGTGTTTGCAGGTCCTGATCAGCTTTGGCAATCAGCCTGACGGGAGCACTCAGCCAGTTCTCCCAGGATATGAATGCTGACTGAAGATTGCCACAGACCTCTCTCCCACACAGAGACAGAGACAAGCTTGTCAATCTTGGTTCCTGCTTGCATACTGAAACAACTGAAGACACACCTCATAATGTATTTTGCTTTTTTTTTCTTTTCTTCCGGCAAATTTTTTTTTTCATTTTTTTTTTGGTGAGCCAACAGGATAGGAGAAGAGAAAGCTAGAAGACATGCACCACAGTTTGCTGGGCCAGCAGTTGAACCTGCAACGGCTGTGTCGAGGACCAAAGCCACTAAATATGGGTGGTGCGTTTTACCCCTGCGCCACTGGCACGCCCCTACACCTCATAATGTTAATTTAAATCAGTAAATATCTTATTTGGACTACTTTTTTAAAAATCTATGTCTCAGTGGGTTTTTGCCGCGGCCAATAAGCCGGGTCTTGACAGTTTATTTTTTTACTTTAGTGACCAACTGACAGATTTTTCCATCAGTTTACAGCTGTGGTCATTCATTTGATTTGTTGAATTTCTTTAAAGACTGTGAATGAAGAGGCATCCGTACCTTTACTACAAATCTGTTTTCAGTTTCTTTGTAAGGTATAAATGGTTATACCATTTGAGAGAGTTTTCGTATGTTACAGTTGGTTGTTTTCTGGATCCCAGTGGAATCAGGTAAGGGTCATCTGGTGTCATTAAAAACATCTTTGAGTCCACATGCATTCAATAGTTTGCATGCTCATTTTGTCTCACAAATTTTTGTTAGTGTTGCATTTTGAAGGTCAACTTTCAACGTAGCTATGATCCAGAAAGTGGTTGTAACAAGGTTTGTTAAGCAATGTGTTAGTGTTGGTGTTATGTGTTTTTTATCCTGTTTGTCTCATTTTGACCTTGTGTTTTATTGGACATAATCCAATGGTTACTTTTCATATTGTTTGGTGCTCTGAGACATCTAAACAGTGAAAGACCAAAATAAACAAATGAACAAAAAAAAAAGTTGTTTAAGTTATTTACCAAATCTGGGAAGCCATAAGGAGCAACCCTCTTTTTCCTATCTGAATTACAACACTAATGGTACTACACTAATAGTGTAGTACTACACTACTGGTGTTGCAATTACACATTACAACACCAACTGGAGGAGGGGGCAAATGAAACAATCCTGTAAAAAATCCTGTAATGCATGTGAATTGCAAATAAAATGAACTGTGAAATTGGATGCAAATAGAGAAATGGCCTGATGAACAACTGTGTAACTTATTAATGTTTTGTTTTTATTGTATTATTTTTAACAAACCCAGGTCCATATTTTATCATTAACCACAAGTTCATTCAATTTACCCATTGTAGGAAACACAGCAAGTAGGAACAACATAAAATGAGAACTAATTAAAATGAATGAATGAAAATGCTTCAGAATTAACAACTGCAGTTATAAAGTATAAAAAATAATAAATGTTTTTATGAGAAATCGGGAAGTAATTTCACTTAGTACTGTCTAAAAGAGACACATTAAATATCATAGACAGAAGCTCAGTTAAAGACTTCAGGAACAAACTCACTCATCAGTAAGTAATTCTTCTTTCAAAACCAAACAGCACTGCGTTTCATCAGTAAGTCATCAGAGCACTAATTCAGTTGTTACTCCAAAGTGTGTTTGAACATGCAGAGATGAAAAAAGCAGCATAAAGTTGCCAAAATACAGTTGTGTTTATAAAATTAGCAGTCCAACTAGACTAACCAGGTCAATCACTGTTTTTAGTAGAAATCATATTATGACATGGCAACTAGTTTACTTGTCCACTCAAGACTGTGGAGATAATGGTGGACCTTCGGAGAACACCACGTCCACATACCTTCCTCACCATCCTAAACACTGTATCTGCTGTGGAACACTTCCAGTTCCTAGGAACCACCATATCTGAGGACCTGAGATGGTCTTCACACATAGACACTGTTCGAAAGAAGGCCCAGCAGAGACTGTACTTCCTGAGGCAACTCAAGAAGTTCAACCTTCCACAGGAGCTGCTGGTCATCTTA
>JAHUTJ010042733.1:3935-16794 GCA_036250325.1 Characodon lateralis | reverse complement strand
GTTCAGTATATAATTCCACATGTGTTAATTCATAGTTTTGATGCCTTCAGTGTGAAGCTACAATATTCATAGTCATGAAAATAAAGACAACTCTTTGTATGAGAAGGTGTGTCCAAATTTTTGGTCTGTACTGAATATATACAGGCTTATTGAGAAAAAAAAAAAAATGATTTTGCACACATTAAGGTATTTCAGTTTCCATATTAGCTCTTTGTGACAGCTTTCTTTTGTTGACAGGGGCAAATAAAGGCCCATCCAGAGCATACAAGTCATCGAGGCACCAGCCAAGTGACACAGTAAGTCTCTGATTACCACTTTGCACAAAAGAAGAAAGAATAGACTAATTGTATTTTTTATTCTGGCCAAAGAGAATTCAAGCTTTCATGTCTTGCACAGCTGGCTGGCTTCATTAAAATAGTTCAGATTTTAATGTTTATTTTACTATATGTGGTTCACCACATTATTTTTAGAGTTTACAGATTTACATTTCCTTCCTAACTGTATAAAGATGCCTATTTAATTTACACCAGAATTAAGATGTTTAGCTATTTAATAATAATAAATAAAATGAGAATAAACTGCCTTACAAGGTTTTCAGATAACAAGTTAATTTCTACTAAATTTCATGTCAGATCAGCATTTTTATGATATTTTATAATTCAATAAAATACCTAACCATACCAACATAATAGAAACACCATGGTGTGACTACATGCAAATAGGAAGGGACAAAATGGCAATTCCAGAAATGGGTGTATGAATGGGCGAAGGTAGGAAATTGACGCTAAATGTGCATGATGATAATAAATAATCCAAAATTATTATTATTTGCAGGACGCTGATGCAAATGAAGCTAATTATGTAGCTCTGAATTTCGCCACAAGGAAGACAAAAGGGATGAAGAAGAAAACAGAATCACCACCAGAGTGTGTGTACTCAGCTGTGAGGGCAGGTCATCCCACATAGCATGAAATGTCTTAGAGCGGGACCTGCTTGTGTAGATGGTGACCTGCTTACAAACGAGTTTTAAACCAAACATTGCAGACATTTATGATGGTATTGAATGGTTGTATAGAAAACATCTGTGTTTAAAAATTTCTCACAATAAATATTTCATATTCAAACTAAGCAATTTGTACATTACTATAACATAAAATATGTGTATAAACGTTGACATACGACCGGATTTTTCGCTTGCACTATGAACTCACTGGGTGCGTCAACAGTCACGTCTTTTCCAAGCAACCTGCAACAGTCCATCAATCCATTTATCCATCCATTTATTCATCCATCCATCCATCCATTTATCTATCCATTTATCCATCCATCCATCTATTGATTGTCTGTACCCGCTTACATTTGCAGCATCGCAACGGGTCCAGTCTCCAGCATTGTGTGGTGCATTATTTCTGTGGTAATTGTTTTTTTTACATGAAAATGTGCTGGTAACTGTCTTAAGTTTTAAAAAATCATTTGGGTGTTGTTTATTTTAAAATAATTCAGTTGTATCCTAAATGTGTTAAACAAAGGATTTTATCATTTCAGCTCCTCCTACCAATCATGCACTGAATAAATGTTCTTCTTGTTATTGATTTTTATGTCGATTAAAAAAAAAATTATCTGAATTGTTCGTGCTACTTGTTACTCATATATATATATCTATATATATATAGATATATATATATCTATATATATATATATGAATTTTATTTTACGAAAATTTGGAAAAATGACTTGTGTTTTAGGGTACTATACTGCCCTCTGCAGATCCCATACCTCCATAAACTCAAACTATCAATGATACTCTTTATGTACCAGATAAAATGTTAGTATAAAAAAGCTGGTCATAAATTGCAAATATTTGTTGAAATGTTTATTAAAAATGCATCACAAATATAATGGGTAAGTGTAAAAGATAAACTTAGTTTCATAGATGGTTCACACTATGGAAAAAGGGTCATGCAAACTTTCATCATTTTAACACCTTTGTAATGCACGGAGTGTAGAAGCTTCTTGCTTTGTGGTTTCTCTTTTTTATATCAGATTAGCAGGAAGACAGTGAAACAGCTCTATCACTGTTTTGTTCAGTTACTTTCACAATTAGCACAGGCCCCTGTGTCAGTTTCATAAAAATTTATCTTTACTGCTTTTCTCTTGGAAAATTTTGCCTTTGAAAAGAGTTCAGCTTAAGACTGTCTTGGTTTTGAAGGCTGACTCTGCTAATCTTAACAGATCAGTATTGTGATCAGACTAGAACAGTGTTTGAAGTCTGTAAATAAATGTCTTAAAGTGTGTAAATCGATTTATATTGTAATAAAAAAATTACCATTACTTCATGTCGAGCCATATATCATAATGCATAAAAAAGACATCAGTGAAAGTTAATGGCATTAATGGCCACTAGAGACGATTCACTTTTATTTTCGCAGTCTTGTCCAAAAACTATCACTTTCATTTCCATAGTAAAAGCTTAGTCCCATCATGGAGCTGTATAAGGACTCCTGCTGTAGTTATGTGGTTGATGGTGATACAAAATAGTCCCAGCATTGACTTGCTATTCCACTCCGAAAGGCTTGAAAGCAGCATAGGTCTTTTGTCCCTTCACTGCTTTTGCATGTTTTCCTTCGTGGCTCATATTTTTTATCATAGTGAAGACAGCAGTAGAGTAAATCTGTGTGTCCTCTTCTTTCTGAACAAATTTTAAAACAACTGTTTCATTTCTGTGACACATTCAATGAAACCAATCAATCAACCTTTATTTATTTAACACTTTTTATACAGCCAGTAGTTATAAAAGTTCCCTAATGGTGTTGAATATAGATGAACACACATAGAACCAGTAAATCTACTAGAAACACACACATAATAATCAAACTAGTTAGATAATAATCAATAATATGACTATGAAGAAATAAAAGAGAGACAAATCTGAATTATAGGGAATGTGGAACTGTGGAGACTCAATCATGTAGGAACACTGGATATACAATACTGTGCAAACGTTTTAGGCAGATGTTTAAAAAAATTTTGTAAATAAAGAATGCTTTCAGAAATATAAATGATGATTGTTTATTTTTTTATCAATTTACAAAATGCTAAGTGATCAAACCCAACATAAGAACTATCTTCAGCATAAAGAAGCACAAGACTTACTGGAAGTGAAGGTATGGCCCCCACAGAGCCCTGATCTCATCACTGAGTGTGTCTGGGATTACATGAAGAGACAGAAGGATGTGAGAAAGCCTACATCCACAGAAGATCTGTGGTTAGTTCTCCAAGATCTTTGAAACAACCTACCGACCGAGTTCCTTCAAAAACTGTGTGCAAGTGAACCTAGAAGAACTGATGCCGTTTGAAGGCAAAGGGTGGACACAAAATATTGATCTAATTTAGATTTCTCTTTTGTTCATTCACTGCATTTTGTTGATTGATGAAAATAAATGATTGGCACTTCCATTTTTGAAAGCATTCTTTGTTGACAGCATTTTTTCACACCTGTCAAAAACGTTTGCACAGTACTGTATGTCAGTAAATAATAATAATGCTTTTTGATAATCTTACCTTTAAATTCTGCTTTTGAGCATTTTCTTGAAGTCTATTTTTAGCTGCAAAATACAATTGGGATATTCACCAATAAAATGAAAATTTATTAAACAGATCCCAAAACTTTATTACAACACTTACAAAATTAGCAGTTAAAATATATGTTGTCAAATATGTTGCATTACCGCAAAATTCCCACTTTGTCCTGATGATGGTAATAACAAAGACAAGCCCACATATAGCAACAGGAGTACACATCAGAAGCAGACCATGCGACCATCTTCTGCCTTTTGACACATAAAGATATAGCCCATAAAAACTATTTATATTAACAGTTATTGTAATAAATCCAAAAGTATTCACACCTCAGGCATATTTAGGTTTAAAGTAATATTTAGATTTTACCAACATGTTTATTCTGAATGGAAGATATATTAACAGTTTGTTGTGGTCAAGCCAGAGTCAGGACTTAAATCTGACAGAGAATAGGGAGCTAAAGATTAGGGCAATGACAAGGAGGGTTTCCAACCTCAAAGACTTGGAGCTCAAAGATAAGAGGAAACTTGCAATAAGGAACAGAAAGAGTTTAACTGATGTAATGTCAAGTTTTTGCCAATGATTATTAAGAAGGGTATAAATACTTTTTGGCATTCCAAATTTTATTAAAATGTAAATAAAACTAGATAAAAAAATTACATTGTTTTATTATTCTTTAAAAGAGGCCTGTCTCATTTCCTTTCGGAAACAGACTTTTTGCTTAAACTCAAAGACTTTTAAATCTAAATCTGCCAGGGGTATGAACAACTCTAAGCTGATGTGTATATCTTCTATGTCTCAGAACAGTCTGTAGTTTACTTTCAAATCAAAATTGCTCATCAGAAATATCTATATCTGACCTCCTTGCTTCTATAAGGTTTTAATCCACAGAATTTATTTTATTTTCCTAACTAACATACACTTACCTTCAACTTCAATTTCAACTTTGGTTCCATTTCCAAATATAATCTCCCCGCACATGGCTAGCGCACAGTAGTAAATCCCATTATCAGAGGAGCTGATGTTCTTTAAGAAGTGATAAACAGAGCTCTTTGAATTGGATGATGTTTCAGGTTTCCTGTCACACTCGTAAGGTGTGTTTCCATCTATGTACATTATGCTTCCAAGGAATCTGTCTTTTGTGACTCCAAACCATAACACCCTGCTTTCACTTGGACAGGATCCCGTCTGGGAATCAGAGAAGACGGAACACTGGAGGGTAACAGGCTCAACTGGATCAGATACTGTTGGCCACTGAACAACAGTGTAGTTTATTGTTCTTGTATTGCTTTCTATGAAATGTGAGAGGGAAAGATGACCAGAAATGGTTACAGTAATTGCCTCTTTCTGACATGTAATGCGTTCTATAAAGAAATGTATTACCTTTTAAAGACAAAAATGTTCCAGACCACTCATCTGTCTTCCAGGTAGAGACTGCACAATGATACATTGCTTCATCTTCTTTAATAGTTTTCAGAATGGTTAATGTGCTTTTGAATGTGGTATGGTTTGCAATAAATCGTGAGGGAGAAAACCCTTTCTCCAATGCAGGCTGAGCAGTCCCCTTTACCAGCGTTGCTATTAATACAAGAGTATCTCCAATACTCTGTTTATACCACTTGACTCGAGTGTTGCTGTACTGCAAATTATAGAACCAGCATATGAAGCTTACAGGTTCACCAAGTTGACTTGTGGTGACTGAAATCAGTGAGTCTGAATAGCAAAAGAAGAATGATTATACTGTCTATACTTATAGATCAACTGATAAATAAAACATTGGCTAAAAAATGCACTCCAAAAAAAAAGCTTAAAAGGCTGTTTTTGCTGTGTAATAGAAAATTTCAGTAGAGAAACATGAACAATACTTACGTCCTTGATGAAGAAAAATCAGAGCAATCCATATTTGTATAATCCTGATGGTGTTAGATTTCTTTTTGTGTTTCGAGGTGGATGTGATTTATCCGACTGCCCGATGCAGCCACACGATTGCAAATTTTGTACCTTTATTTCCTGTCATGCTGACATTTGGTGCAAGTCTGTTTTTGAGGTTTTGTGGGTTGAAACTAGAACATATCTACAGGTCATCTTACAGCAGGGTGTAATACTAGTTAGGATGAAGGCAAAACCGAAAACATGTTTCCCCCTTTATTTCTCAGATCCTTATCTTCAGACTATATAAGATGTTTGTTTTTTTTATTAAACTACTCCTTTTCATTCAAAACCTTTGTTTACGCCAACATGTGACATGTTCATTTTAAATTAAATAAAATGATAAAATGAATGAAATAAATAAATAAAAAAACTGCAACTTAAATATCACAATGGTGACCAAGAAATATCACAATCTCACACTATACTATCCAATCGCTTCACTCACCTCAGGATGCTGGATGCTTGAAATTGAGGTAGAAATTTATGACATAATTTACTTTCTAAATAACTGGGCTAGTAATTTCCTGACCACTTGGGGGCTACCATAGAGTACTAAATTTTCATTCCCAGCTGGTCCATTGATCTTTTGAGAAGGGGTTGTCATGGCAAATGTAATATACTAGGTATGTTCCTAGGTAATGTACTAGGTAAGTTTTTTTCTGGGACCAACATGGCAAGATATGACACAATGTAAGAGTAATTTAAACATTAAACTAGGTAATTTCTAAAAATGCTCTAAGTCTCCAAAAAACAGCTGCAAATGTTGCAAAACACTGAATTAAATCAAATTAAATTCAGTTTAGTTTATTTATATAGCGCCAATTCTCAAGGTACTTCACAAAAAGAAAAGGCAAGACATACATTCCAAATTGATTCTAGCTATCAAATGCAATTGCAGATGCAGTCAAGTTCAGTTTATTATTCAATTTCTTTAAAAACTTCTATTTAAGGAAACCCAGCAGATCACATCGAGTCATTGACTTGAAGGATTCAACCCTCATGGATGAGCTTGTAGAGACAGTGGACAGTCACTTGCATTGTGTTGGTGACTTTGCAGCAATAACCTCATACTGAGCATGCATGTAGCGTGCAGTGGAAATGGAACCCCCTTTCCCCCTTAACAGGAAGAAACCTCTAGCGGAATCAGCCTCAATGTGAGCGGCCACTGCCATAACTGACTGGGGGTTTGAGAGAACAGAGCATACACTAACAAAAAAATAAAAAACACAGAAGCACTGATCCAGGAGTACACTCTATGTTAAAGAAAAGTCAATGGCACTAATAGCTCCTTTAGTGGCTTCATCCAGGAGAGAAATACAGCTATGAAGATAAGCTCTGAGCCAGTTTTTTATTAGCAAGGTGTACATAGTAAAGTGGAAGGAGGAGTATGTATTTTAATCATATGTTTCTCTTGTCCAGATGAGACTGGTCATAATGAGCCCATCATATTGAAAAACTATTTGAAAAATCATATTTAAAAGTTTAAAAACACGCTGCATTGCCATGAAATAGCGTGCAATCTTAAAATAAACCTAATGCGCCATTTCTCAACCAGGGGGTTTCTCACCTTCTGTTAACTTTATGTACTTAACAGTTTTACTGACTTCCTGTGGTTGTCTGGATATTTATTGTTCTCCAAATTACAATGATGAAGCTGTTCATTGTTGGCATCAACAGTCAGTTTCTTTATTCTCACCAGTTATAAAGCTGCATAACTTTAGCCACTGTTTGTCAATTGAAAAGTAATAAAAGACCTTACAGCTTAAAGTAATTTGAAGTTCATGTTTTATTTGATTGTTGTTTCTCCTAATCTAGTACAGGTAATTTTTAACAAATTTTATCACTTATATGGCAACTTAAAAGTCAAGCAGGCATTAAATGTTGCTCTCTAAAACAATTCATCCTGTACTACCAGCCCCATCATAACATGCTATTTGTAAATCAAGTTAATAAACAGTAAACATAGAGAAGGAGGATATTCTCTCATGACTCTGCAAAGCAAAAGAATTAGGAAAATACAATTGAATAAGTATTAGTAGTGCCTAAAAGATAAAACAAACAAAAGTTTTATGAGAAAATATAAAACATTTTTTTTGATAATTTGTCGAAACAGTTTTCACATAATGAAAAAACAAGACTTTAAATTTCACTTTGTCAGAAGCTAAACTTATACTTTGCAACTAGTTTATTTCAATGTTCTTTCTTTCTTAGTACCAGTTCTTAATCAAGCGATCTGTTCATTTGGTAACCCTTACATTTTGCTATTAAGAGAGGGAGTTTTTCAGGGCATCCAATAAAATTTAAAACACAGATTGTTACAAACACACATTCAAACAGTAGTGACAACAGAAAACAGCAGTTACAGATTGCCATGATCTGTTTTAACTTATAACAAACCTATAACAAATGGGGAAAAAAATGAATTTATATTACAAAAATCCGCACCACATAATAATCTCCCTCCAGAAGAAAATGTGTGAATATTTTCCTACAATACATCATCAAGTGTCAAATCAGCTTTAGTTTGTTGGTAAGAAAATGCTGTTATTCGTACCCCAACGTCCGGACATCAGCGTAGATGCTTTGTCCCTTAGCTGCCTTTGCACCTCTCTTTACTTTTTGCTCAGCTTTCCTCTTTGTAAAATTCGGCACCGAATAAACCAAATCATCTTCCTTTATCTGCAGAAGTAAACAAAACATTATGATGTAGAAAAATCACAAGCTCTGCTGACCAACTCAGAATATTATCAACTTACCAACTGACTTTGTTGACCAGAGGTTATTTCAGGATCTGCGGTAGTGTCTGGGTCACAGCATGAGAAACACAAATAACAGTAAGGAAAGAAAATATAAAATTAAATAATAGAAAATCAGATGGAAATATTCCAGAAATAAGTTTGTAATACCAGTGACATCCTTCTTTAGTTGCTTGATGGTGTTATTTAGTTTGACAATAACAGCCACGCTAACAGCCAAAGCAGTAGACAACAGAACAATGAACACAGAGGTCAGCAGAGAATGAGAGAAATATGAGGGTCCTGAAAATTGAAGGAGAAAATAATAAGGTACTGAGCTGAGTTTGCTGAGTCACAAATGTAGCACTCTGTATGTGTTGATTGTTGAGGATTCTGCTTCATTGCAAACCAATAACTAAACAGAAAAAGATTTAGCTGACACATAAGTAGTTTTACCATGTATTTCAAGTTTTGTTCCTTTTCCAAACAATATCTGCCCACACGTGACCACGGCACAGTAATAAGTTCCAGCATCAGAGGAGCTGATGTTGCTCCATGAGAAGTTGTAGATACATTTCTGTGCAGACGGTGCTTCAGGAATCCTCTCACACTTATCACCATTGTTTCCACAAACATAAAGAACATTGGGATGAGAGTCATCAGAGCCAGCCTTGAACCAATGAACCCTGTGATGATCTAAACATGAGAGGTTGGCAGGATCAGAGAGGACCGAACACTGGAGAGTCACAGAGTCTCCTAGGTGGACTGGAATAGATGGGACCTCTTGAACAATTGTGGTAGTTTGAGGTTCTGGTCCTGGAAAGTTACGGAAACAAATACATTATTTTCAGGTCTACATAAAATGCGTAGGCATAAATGAAACTTTGCCAAATGAAATTTTTGGACCTACATTTTCTTGCTACAGGGAAACTTCTAAAACGTACCTTTAACTCTCAAAAAAGTCAAATTCAAAAGGGTTTTCCTTAGCTCGATTACTTCCTCACAGTAGTAAAAAGCAGTGTCATTCAGCTGCGTTTGCTTTATTTTGAGAAGAAAAGTTCCTAGTTCTTGTTTTGTAATGATGCGTGGTGTATTGTTTTCTATGCCGTGATTAAAAGTATAAGTTGCTCCCAGGACTTCAGGTAGGTTTCCAGCAACAAATTTCATCCAGAAGAGGTAACCTGACAAATTAGATTTTCGAGTGCATGCTAGAGTGACATCTTCTCCAACAGGGACAGTTTTTGTTGTATATTCTTGTGTGCATCCTGAAATACAAATTAAATGGACATAAAGGTCAATGTAAACTGCCAAAATAATTTAGGGTTTAAAACAAGACTCACCTCCAATAGGAAAGAGGAGAATTGCACAAAATATGATCATCATTGTTCAGGTATTTCAGCTGAGGTGTCTGATCAACCAAATCACTAACGTTTATTTGACTTTATCAAATGGGAGGGAACACAGATATGGGTGGAGGCTGTTTTTAAAAATAACATTTCTCTCTTCTCATCTTCTCCAACAGGGACAGTTTTTGTTGTATATTCTTGTTTACATTCTGAAATACAAAGGATTACTTACTTTTGCACAAATGTTAGTGTAAAAGGTCAAAATAACAAATTTAAGCTTAGTATTAATATTCACCTCCAACATAAAACAGGATAACTGTCCAAAATATGATTATGATTTACTTGTAATTCTCTGTGACAGCTAATTGTTTAGATCTTATCAAATAATGATAAATCTTAATGTGAATTAATCAAATGGGTGGGCACATCGAAATTTGACCGTTAAAAATAATCTAACTGGTCTAGTCCCACCAAAGCAACAATAACCTCATTTTGTTCTCTCTCGCATGAGCCATGTACACATTATGTGTCATTTAAATATCAGTCATTGCTATGATAATCACCATTTTGACACTATTTTTAGTAGTTAGAATAAATAACTTATTTGATATGGGAGATAGCAAGCATTCAGTTCATAGACATGTTCAATGTAAAAAAGGGTCAAAATATAAAAAATATTTATAGCACATTTATAATATAAACATCATCTGTCTACCAAACCTTCAAAGACACAGACTCTTAAACAGCACATCAGATTTATTTGATCAATGATTAAACTTTTCTGTCTGCTCAGATATTTTCATGTTTCTTTATTTAATTGAGATCATCAGTCAGGGGTGTCACTTACTTTAACTTGGCAGTAATGATAAAATGTTTAGTTGTTTCTTTTTTTATTGTAAAATCACAAAAAGTGTAGAACATTCATGTGAAACAACTGAAAGAATGAATAGTATAAACTAAATGTTGTTAACACACATTTTATTGAAAACAACTTTTTCTGCTTCTTAATTTGGACTAAACATGTTGTTGCTCTATCGTGCATTATTTAAGTGGTGTCTATCGTGAGTCCTCAATGGCCAGTGTCTTTCATGTTTAAGGTGTTTCCTTGGTTCAATACATGTGAATCACACGGATAAGTCATCAGCGGTCTCCTTCACAACTTTTTGAAATACTGAGTCAACCTTTTAAACCGTTTTAAACTCCTGTCTAAGAGCCATCAAGGTGTTCTAGGCTACACCTCTGACCTTCTGTTAACACAGCATGACACCTAACCACGCCATCTCTCCCATCTCTGTGCTGCCATCTGGTGGTAGTGAAACCTCAGCAGCTGCCGGTTCTTTACAATCAGCCCTCGCAATGCAAAAATGCAGTGCTGAAATCGTAACGCACTAGACCTGTAGCATGCACGGCTGGAATGAAGGACTCAATGTACATGACTGAGGGAAATGTAGAATAAATGTTAAAAGTGAAATGTCAGTGAAAGTTGTTTAATGTAAATGTGAATACTTATATTGTACATGAATAAGCTAAATTTGCCTTTCAACTAATTTAAAACATTTCTGAAGTTGTTTTTTTTTCTTCCCACAGTGTTATTTTCTTTGTTGTTTTACAGTCACATTCAATAAATTACAATATTATGAAAGAGTTAATTTATTTCAGCAACTCAATTTACTAAGTGAAAAACATTACATATATTCAAGCTAGTTGATACCACAATCGACACACAGACTGATGTTTAAAGCCTTTATTTTTGTTAATTCCAATTTACTGATTACAGCTAATGAAAACATGACAGTTAGTCAGTCATTTTCTATACCACTTCTTTCATAGTGGGTCACAGGGAAGCTGGTGCCTATCTCCAGCAGTCTATGGGCAGGAGGCAGGGTACACCTGGAACAGGTCGCAAGTCCATCACAGGGTGAAAAAATGATATTAAAGAATAAAATATCACATCAGACAAAAATACATTTTAATACAGAAAGGCAGGCTTAATGTAAAGTGTGTGTAATACCTTCTCAAAGTCTGTTATTTACAAAGAAAACTTTAACTCTGACAGACGAGTCTCACTGGAACGCATTTCAAATTTATTGAATATACTTTATAGACATCCACTTGCAGAAAGGGTGGATTTTTTGCAATTATCTTATGCAATTACTCCAATTCTGCTGAATTTAAACCAGGAATGTTTGGATACCCTTGCCTTTTGTCTGCCTATTACATCTAAATTATAAGTGCAGGCTTGTGTATATTATAATACCACAAACAAATCTAGTAGGAATGGTTGTCCTATTATAATATTATAAATATTATAATATTTCAAAAATTTTGCTGACATCATTAAACAATATATATGCAATGACTCTTTTTCCAGGATGTCCTAGCCAGTCTATCCAGTAGTGTAGCAGCTCTTAAACTCTGAAACACCTACAATATAGATAACATATTTACCCAGACATATAGCAATGTTAGAGGAAAGTATTACACAATAAAAGTGATGAAGTTATAAATGCATCTGATCTAATCCAAACATCTTAAAAACAAAGTATCGCTCCTGACTGTTTCTTCAGTTTAATCGCTGCGAGTTTTCACTGTAGCAAAGACAACGACAGAATAAAGCTGAGTCTCCTTAGCGATCTGAGAAAATAATTTCAAAAAGATGTTAGGGGCTAAATATTTCAGGGAATATGCATAACAAATTGTGCTATCTGTGCAATACCGTACCTGTATTTTGTGAATAATACTTGGAGACGATTTTGCATTTGCGAGCTGAGCATCTGGAACAAATTAATATATTTGGTGACCCATAGTACAGTAGTTAACCCAGAAAATTTACAACTTCTGCTTTAAAGAATTTAATACCTTTTTTAGCTTTGAGACAGTAACACTTTGTTTTTTGGATGTTATAAATCAGTAGGGCAACCAAAACCAAACTCATAGGCAAAGCAGTACACAACAGAACCGTGGAAGTCCTCTGTGAGACAGAATCAGAACCGGGTGCTAAAAATTAAGAACATACAGCAGAAGTTAGACAGAGCATATTACAAGTTTCATATTTGCTGCTTAACAAGTATTTATTACTTATAATTAGCAAATAAATATGCAAAATGCACAACAGTTTTTTTGCTACAGGGAAACTTCTAAAAACGTACCTTTAACTCTCAAAAAAGTCAAATTCAAAAGGGTTTTCCTTAGCTCGATTACTTCCTCACAGTAGTAAAAAGCAGTGTCATTCAGCTGCGTTTGCTTTATTTTGAGAAGAAAAGTTCC